>JAQSVH010138271.1:0-28842 GCA_029448705.1 Adansonia digitata | reverse complement strand
TAGAAATTTCTTTGTTTTATGGTCAAAGGATTTGACCAAAAGCTTCATGGATAACTTGGAAACTGATTTTGGGTATTTCATACCATGCTTTAGGTATTTTTCACACTTTAGGGGGTATTTTGTAATTTCTCAAAATTTAGGGGCTAGTTTGCAAATAATGAAATTTTTTTGTTTTCTGGTCAAAGGTGTTTGACCGAACCTTCTTGTGGATATTCTTAATGATTTACATGCTAATTTTTACTTGATTAATTTTATTTTGTGATAATTTAAGTTATTATTTTTTATTTAGGTACCTATGTGTAAAATCAAGAAAGTTTATGAACCCTTGGGGAAATTTAGTATTTCTAGGATAAGATGGTTATCTTTAGCATGAAATCATCCATTTAGATTATTTTAAATATTTTTAGCATCCCATTGTTCCTCCGGTAAGGTGCTAAGAGTATAAAAACCTTTCGTATTCTTTTGGTTCTCCGTTAAGGTGCGAAATGCAATTTTTGAAATTTTAATGACCCATTAGAAATTTTCATACTTTAGGTCATTTTGGTAATCTAAATCTCCTGTTTAGAGTAAGAATCATCATTACTTGTCCTTCAAGTCTATTAAGGGTACCTAGATACTTTCATGTTGAAAGTATGCCCCAAGGGCATTTTCATAATTTTTCTCACCAAGATGTTTTTATGCAAATGGTGAAAGTTCAAGGTTCCTTTAGCCTTTTAAGGTTATTTTTGACTCCATTAGGGGTACCGGGATACTTTCATGTCGAAGGTACCCTAGGGGTATTTTTGTAAATTTTCTCATCGAGATGCTTTTATGCCAATGGTGAAAGTTTAGGTTCCTTTAGCCTTTTAAGGTTATTTTTGAGTCCATTAAGGGTATCGAGATACTTTCATGTCAAAGGTCTACCCCAAGGGCATTTTCAAATTTTTTCTCATCGGGATGTTTTTATGCCAATGGTGAAAGTTTAAGGTTCCGTTAGCCTTTTAAGGTTATTTTTGAGTCCATTGGGGGTATCAGAATACTTTCATGTCGAAGGTATACCCTAAGGGCATTTTTATAATTTTTCTTATTGAGATGCTTTTATGCCAATGGTGAAAGTTTAAGGTTCCTTTAGTCCTTTTAGGTTATTTTTAAGCCTATTAGGGGTACTGGGATACTTTAATGTCGAAGGTATACCTCAGAGGCATTTTCATAATTTTTTACCGGGATGTTTTTATGCCAAAAATGAAAGTTTAAGGTTCCTTTAGCCTTTCAAGGTCGTTTTTAAGTCCATTAGGGATACTAAGATACCTTCATGTCGAAGGTATACCTCAAGGGCAGTTTCATAATTTTTTTTACCGGGTGCCTTAGTGTCGATGGTAAGCCTTAGAATATTTTAATTTTTCTTAGAACCCGATCCTAAGTGGTTGCTGGGTGCCTTAGTATCAATTTTAATTTTTCCTAAAACCTGATCCTAAGTAGTTACCGGGTGCCTTAATGTCGATGGTAAGCCTAAGGAGTATTTTAATTTTCCTTAGAACCCGATCCTAAGTAGTTACCGAGTGCCTTAGTCTTAATGGTAAGCCTTAGAAATATTTTAATTTTCCTTAGAACCAAATCTTAAGTAGTTATCGGGTGCCTTAGTGTCGACGGTAAGCCTTAAGGATATTGTAATTGTTCTTAAAACCTAGTCTTAAGTAACTATCGGGTGTTTCTATGCCGAAGGTATACTTTAAGGATAGGTTCGTTTTTCTTTCATCTTTTAGTCCTTGGATTCGAATTAGTATTTCATTGTCCAGACTGAGTCGTATATCTTTTATTTTTGTTTCAAATAAAATTTGTATGTCTTTGAAAAATAAAGGTAATGTCTCAGAGTTATAGTGGTGTGTGAAATTTCTCCCACCTATATGTGATAGGGGTTTTACGAATCATTCTAATAATGAGGTACCCTTTTCAAAATAGGAATTAGGAATTTTATACAAATAAAAAAACCTTTCACATTCTACCAAGTACTCTAGTACGATGTGAAAAACATTTTTTAGAACCTTTTATGTCCCTTTGGTTCTCCGTTGAGGTATAAAGGGAATAATGAAAACTTTCGTGTCCCATTAGTTTTCCGGTGAGGGTGCGTAAGGCGTTTCAATTTTTTTAAATGCAAAACCCTAATTTTATCTCAAGGAATAATAAAACCTTATTTTAACAATATGAGAATTGTAATTAAATGCCACATATTAAAGCTGAATAAAAATTAAAATTCAAGGTAACACGTAATTAATAAGGTACCGATTTTCAAGCATCACGAGGGCATCAATCCTTACTTGTGATTGTAACTGACTCCCGGACCCTTTTATATGATCTCTGGTATGATCGTGGGCCTTGGAGTTGTATTCTAGGGTTTCGTAACCCTAGAAATACAAACTTCGATAGGTGACCAATCTCACCTAACCCAAATAGATTAGTAATGACTCCAAATAAATAGTCATTCGTAATGACTATTTAAGGTTAAGTCGAGTAAGCGATTCATCTCGACCACCCGGTCCCCAAAAATAAAAAGATGTCAATAATGATATGGCCTATACAAATAAGAACATATAAAATAATAATAAATTTAATAAATATAGGAGTGAAGGCCATTTAAGTTGGGCTTAGTTAGGATTTGTATCTGGACCACGTTGCGACTTGGTAACTCCACTAGGAAAATCTAGAGAGTTAGGCTTAAAATTAATTATGTGTTAACTAAATTTCAATTAATTCAGTTTTAATTGGTTTCTAATTTCAAATTTCTTTCTTTTTTAAATTTTTTTTCATTATATCAATATTTATCTGGCACTAAACTTTTTATGTTTGCTTTTGTTTTTTTTTGGGGGGGATATTAGGATAATAGGTTTTTTTTTTTAATTTTTTTGTCATAAAAAGGTAAATTTGTCCCTTCACACACACTATGCACATTCTGCAGTAGTTTCTCCTCTATCAAATATGGAGGGGGCATAGGTACCCAATATTTTAGGAGGGGGTGAAGTAGCTCTGCCTTTTGAGGTGTTAGCCTCTATTTGGGCCAGCGAAAAGCCTACCAGGTGTAGATTCCTATGTCTGCCTCATTACAGACACGAAAGACATGCCCACTCAAATCAAACCTATTTCGACATGGATTTGCGATGGATAAGGATAAAGTACCTTGCTAGTCCTTTTAGGGCTCAAGAGATTCGAGAACCTAATTAAAGGTCTGACATAAACCACATATAGTGAACCATATTAACCTCCTAGTTAAAGATGCTCGATTTTAGATGTCACCAAAATCAGGGACACATGAAGGGACAAAGTTATCTTTTCCTTTTTTTTTTACTCTTAATATCTTGTTTCAATGATTTGCGATTATTGTTTACCTTGCTTGAATAATTTATGATTTTCATTATTTTGAAGTTTTGCTTGAATTTAATATTTCCTAAAGATACTAACTCGTTTTTTCTTTTTGGTGCATATTTCATCTCTCATATGCATATAGGAATGCTTGTTTTAAAAGGAATTCCAACTTAGCTAAATTTTTATTTAATTTTATGGCAGAACCGGTACTTATAGTGATTATTTCCAAGGAATTTAAAGAGGTCTATTTTGAGTCCAAATTCAATTAGAAAAGGGATGGGAACTGTGTAGTGAAAGGTTTTGTGTCCGAGTTGCCGAAGATTACACATTTAGACCTTTGCCAAAATAATTTGAAAGAGCTAGCTGAAATATGGATCAATGGGGAAGTGCAAAAAAAACTCGGTTTACAAAAAAGTATAGACAGATTGCCCCCTTGCTAAAAATACACAGGGATGAACAGTTAGTTAGGGCTATGATTGAGTTTTGGGATCCATCATTTTGATGTTTTTCATTCAATCAGCATGATTTGACTCTGACTGTGTAAGATATTGGCTCTTCTCAAGCTTGGGCCATTAGATATGAGACCCATATATTACAAAGAGCGTAATTTGACCAGCTTTCATAAAAGATTGAGTCAAGTTTTGGATCGTGATTTCAAAACTGACCATCATTACATAGAGCAGAAAGGGAATACTAGTGTCATTTCATGGCAGTATCTATGAAAATATATCCAAGAGAAATCCGACAATGAGAAGGCTCTGGATGCATTTGCTCTTGCTATATATGGGATGGTTTTCTTCCTAAGAGTGTTGGGACATGTTGAAGCAGTGGTAATGGATTTATTTGATCGATTAAAAAGAAACATGCACCCGACTCTAGCAATTTTAGCTGAAATAATTAGAGCACTCAATGCATGTCGAAAAGATGGCCAAGGGAGATTTTTTGGAAATGCTTTGTTATTGTACATCTGGGCTCAAAGTCATTTCTGGGGCGAAGGGGTAAATGAAGTTAAACCCTATTTTCCACACTTTGTTCTTCTTTAGGAATTCATCAAAAAAGAATGGCCCATGTCTGGAACTAGAAAACAATGGGTGGAGACATTAAAAAACTTATCTTCTTCTGATATAACATAGAGGGCACCATGGTTTTCACCAAAATGTTTTGCGTATCGATGTGGTAGTTTGCTATATGTGCCTTCACTCGAAAAATAGGGCACCATAGTTATGCACCATTATTGGTTCGAAGGCAATATGGTTCGCAACAATTCATCCCTATGACTTCGAATTTGGCTGGTGTTGACTTGGAATTTCAGGGTGAGGATTATAAAAAGTTGCTTCAAATGGCCGCTTTACAATGGAGAAAAAGGTATGAGTTAGGATTAAGTGCATCATGGATAAGACTACTCCAGGATATGATGCATGAAGGAGAGTTTGAGGTTGTGACATAATTATTCCTGGCTCGGATGGAACCATTCCTCGAGTACCTATTTAGCCAGAACCTATCATGCCATCCGAGATCGATTTGATTAAGGAGGAAGTTGCCAGAGAGCGAAAAAGAATGAGTGATGAGAATCATCAGCTCCAAAAAGAAGTTACCTACTTACGAATAAAGATGGAAGCAAAAGCAAAAGAAGTTAAAAAAATGGAAGAAAAGTACAACTTAATGAAAAATGACTGGGTCAAACAAAACAAAAAAATGAAACTTGTCGGGATATCTGGGAGTTCCAATAGCGCTGCTAAGGGGATGAAAGAAGAAATGCACAAGCTTCATGAAGAGTTAAAAGCATGGAAGTCTAAAGCTTTGGAAGGAGAGGCTAGGCAAACTATTTTTGGAAAAGAAAGAAGAGAGCATGCTGGTACACATCTGAAGTTAAAAAGGTCTATGGAAAAAAATAAGTAACTCCAAGCTACCTTGGATCGAGAGCATGGAAGGGTATCTCAACTGCTTGAGGAAAGACAAGGTCTCACTATGACTATTACAGAAATGAAATTAGAATTACAAAGCAGGGGAGATGATATTCACGCCTTGGTGCAAGCTTACTATGATTTAAATGCATATTGGGATAATAGACTATGGTGGGCTGAAGATGATGGCAAACAATGGGCAACTAATTCTTTTGGCAGACAAATGTACATAGATTATCTTACAGAGCATATCCACTCAGTCGTCATCCAAGCAAGGATAATGGTGGAGAGGATTAAAGACTTACAGATGCAAATTAATCCTATAGGACGATATGGAGACGTTGAATTTCAATTTTTGGATGAAGCTCAAAAACAATATGATTAAATTAATAATTTCCTTGGATGTAATCTCTACATGATGAACGATGTGAACATGTAATTTGTCACAAAGCTAATGAAAATTTTTTACTTGGAATCTTTAGTTAAAGCAAGCATCCCTACAACTGCATTCATATACTCATACCATACATATACATACATACATACATGATTATTAGTTTTATTAGTTCATAAGTGAAAATTACTTAACTCAAAAAATGTGGAATTGTTAAGGTCAACATTGCAAACACAGAAAGATCAACTCAACCACTACCCACTTATCAATACCATACTAGACTTAAAATAAGAAGAATGGCTAAAGATCACTTGGCAAGATTCGAGAGATTAGAAGAAAGTCATCGACAAGCTTAAGAGGCCATGCTTAAAAGGCAAGAAAAGCTACAAGCTCAGATCACGAGGATAATGGAGTTGTTATTGAGAAGGGAGCCAGTTCATCAACAGCTAAAGATAAATATTGATACTCTTATCGGGGGATCCGGGGGTACCAGTTGAGGAATAAACAGCTAACGCTCAAAATGTCCCAGCTACCAACCTAGTGGTCATCATCATTAATCTTGATGCCCTTTCATAAGGGGTATGTGCAAGAACTGTAGTCGCCCAAGAAGAATCAGCAGGCCCTGGCATCGATGATGAGAAAAAGTGTAAACAGAAGGGTAAAGAGGAAGCTGAAGCAGAGATAGAAAAAGGGAAACTACAACTTCTTAAGAAGAGGCTAAAGGCCATTGAAGAGGCCGAATTATATAGTAGTGTAGATGTCAAGGACCTCAATCTAGTACCAGACTTAGTCCTCCCATTGAAATTTAAAATGCCCGAGTTTGAAAAGTACAAAGGCACTACTTCCCCTCAAGCACACATTAAAATGTTCATCAGGAAAATGGCTGGTTATGCCCAGAACAACAAGCTTTTGATTCATTATTTCTAAGAAAGTTTGTCTGGATCTACATTGAAATGGTATAATGATTTGAACCGTACTCAAATTCAATGCTGGACTGATTTAGTTAATGCATTTTTTCAACAATATAAACATATGGCTAAATGGGTGCCTGATAGACTAACTCTTCAGAATATGGAGAAAAAGTCTACTGAATCTTTTAAGGAATATGCACAAAGATGGAGAGACATGGCTTCTCAAGTTCAGCCTCCCCTGACTGAGAAAGAAACCACGATGCTGTTCGTGGGCACTTTGCGTCCCCCCTATTATGATAAATTGGTGGGGAATGCAACTACGAATTTTACTGATCTTGTTATTTCGGAAGAGATGATTAAAATAACTATTAAGGCTAGTAAAATCATGACTGGTGATTCTTTTACTGAAAAATGGCCAGGGATGGGAAAGAAGAAAGAAAAAGCTTCGTTCGTTAACTACGCTAGTCAACCATATCATCAAGGACCTCATCTATATTACTAAAACCAAAGATAGCAAACCCAGAATTCTTACTCTCTTAACATAGCCAGAGCTCTTCCTTTAACATCTCCTCAGACCACCGCTTTGAACCCTCCTCCATAAAACCAACCAAGACCTAATGTTAATCCACTAACCAAAGAGCCAACCAACTTAGATCTCATTATGAACCCCTTCCTAACTCTTATAAGGAAATGTTTAATAAGCTTGTTGAGGCACAGTTAGTGGCTTTAATCTTTTCCAAACCATATGAAATAAACTACCCAGCTGGTATAACCCAAATTTGCACTGTGAGTGTCATGCAGTAGCAGGTCACTCGATCGAAAACTATACGCCCTTCAAGCAAAATGTTTAAAGTCCTCTTGAGAGGGGTGCTTTTCGAATTGATAATGGCTCAACACCTAATGTGGCAGCAAATCCCTTACCAGATCATACCGAACCTAGGATTATGCTCTAATTACTGAAAAAGAAGATCAAAGGAAGTCAAAAGTCCAAGAAGTTAGGACTTCTATGGAAAAAGTATGGATAATCCTAACTGAATGAGGGATGTTTAGTCGAGATCATGGAAGCACCAAAGGTCAATCTGATCTTAGTACTAACTTCTGCAAATTTCACAAAATTTTAGGGCACATTTTGCAAAATTGCATAGAATTTTTGGGCATAATCCAAAGAATGATGGACAATGGTGAAATTAGGTTATTTGAAGAAGTTGGAATAGATAAAGAACAATTAATCAACATGGCTGGTGAAGGATCACCGTAATTACCCTATGGTGTTAGTCGCCCTCTTATCATTCATCGTAAGTTGCCAAAGATCACACTGCCTAAGATTAAAGTTACTCATAAACTCATTATCAGAGCACCAACTCCATTTTCGTATCAAAATAACAAACAAGTACCTTGGAAGTATGATGGTGGAATAATAACTCCAGAGGTTATTACAAGCCAACTAGTGGCTATCGACATAACTGGGGAAAGCCATGTGATAAGGAGTGGTCGCATTTATAGCCCAAAAACTGATGAAACCAGTTCAAAAACCAAGTCAAAAAGATAGGTATCTAGAAAAGCAATAGTTATCGATGATCACCTAGTAGAACTACAGGAATCGATTAAGGAAAAAGAGGCTGCTAAATTTTTTAAGTTCATTAAATACAGTGAGTATAGTATAGTAGAACAGTTAAAGCAGCAACGGGCAAAGATTTCATTGTTAACCCTGCTACTCAGCTCAGAAGCACATCGGAATACTTTGTTAAAAGTGCTCAGTCAGGCTTATGTTTCTCAAGACATTTCCATAAATAAGCTGGATCGCCTAGTAAATAACATTGTTGCTGAAATTTTCATTTCATTTAATGATGATGAGATCCCACCAGGGGGTAGCACTTTAACAAAAGCTCTCCACATCATAACTTACTGTAGAGGGACCATTCTACCCAAAGTCCTCATTGACAATGGATCAGCTTTGAATGTAATGCCGTTAATCATGTTGTCTCACTTACCAGTTGATGTCAGTCAGATCAAGCATAGCCACACAATTGTTAAGGCATTCGATGAGACCAAGAGAGAAATCAAGGGAACTATCTTGATCACTTTAGATATTGGCTCTTGCCTATTTAAGATCGAATTTCATGTAATGGATATTGTCCCAGTATACAACTGTTTGTGGGATGACCATGGATTCATTCTGCCGGGGATGTCCCATCATCTTTACACCAAAAAGTTAAATTCATAGTTGATGAAAAGTTGATTAGTTTATCTGAGAAAGAAGAAATTGTGGCCATGACTTCTACTGAAGCCTCTTACGTTGAAGTAAATACTGAAACTGATGAGTGCTCTTTTAGATCCTTTGAAATCATTAATGCCACTTTTGTTGTAAAAGGGTCCGTAATCCCAAAACCTAGACTTACAAACAGCACCCGCATAGGTTTCAGGCTTACAATCAGGAAAGGAGCTCGAGTTAGAAATGGACTTGGAAGACATTTGCAAGGAATTAGCCAGGCCATTAATGTCAATGGTAAGAAAGGAAAATATGGATTTGACTTCAAGTCAGAAGAAGAAGTTCAAAAAATGAATGAGAGAAAAGCAGCCATCCTTAGGTATTGGCCAATTGTTAGGCCAAAAATTAACTTTTTACCCGTCGTTGGAGGAAATTTTCTGCTATGGAGGAGTCAGTCTAGAAAATGAAGATAAAGTAACTAGGAACGTTGTTCTGGTGATCAATGAAGCCTTTGAGGAGCATCATATGGTTGCCATTGGAAGAGAAGATGAAGAGTTCATTAAAGATCATGGGATTCGCCCATACCCCCTAGATATGTTTTAAGGAATTGAACATATGCTGAGACAAGCATAATGTCTAGGCCAATCCCAATGTAATAACTAAGAAATGAACTTTATTATCTATATATCTTTTTGTAAGAACTTAAAATGTTAATTTATCATTAATGAAAATGAAATGCACTTAATCTTTCCTTATATAATCTTTCTTGGCTCTTTTTCTGTCTTACATCTGTTTCTTTTATGATTTCTTATCTCAGTATCCCTTTTCCATTTCTTTGCATTCATACCTTATTCATATCCCATTATCTTTTGCTCATTTCTTCCTTGCATTTGTCTTTGTAGAGAAATAGATAAATCTAATCAAGATTCAGAGGTTAATTTTGAATAGACTATTTGCTCAAATGAGGTCGATCTTGAAGAAGATGTCGATGATCATATCTTGCCTCATGATTTGTTAAAAATAATTGAACGAGAAAATGAGTGCATAATACCCCATGAAGAGCCTACTGAGATTATTAATTTGGGGAATGATGTAAATGATAAGAAGAAGATTAAAATAGGAACTGCCATAAAAGCTTCTACCCGAGAAGATCTGATAAGCTTGCTGTATGAATCTTGAGACATCTTTGCATGGTCTTATCAAGACATGCCAGGATTGGATGCGAAGATTATGGTTCATAAATTGCCCTTGAAGCCAGAATGCAAACTGGTTCAACAAAAGCTAAGGAGAATAAAACCAGAGATATTATTAAAGGTAAAAGAAGATGTTAAGAAGCAGTTTGAATCTGGATTTCTAAAAGTGGCAAAATATCCGACTGGGTTGCAAACATTATCCCGATTCCCAAGAAAGGCGAAAGAGTTAGAATGTGTGTAGATTATCGAGACCTTAATCGAGCAAGCCTAAAAGATAACTTCCCTCTCCTTCATATAGAGACCCTAGTTAATAATACTACAAAAAAATATTTATTTTCCTTCATGGATGGATTTTTGGGGTATAATCAAATTAAAATGGCTTCGGAGGATATGGAGAAGACCACGTTTGTCACAATGTGGGGAACATTTTGTTGCAAAGTAATGCCATTTAGGTTGAAAAATGTGGGAGTAACTTACCAAAGAGCAATGGTCAGCCTATTCCATGGCATGATGCATAAGGAAATTAAAGTGTACGTTGATAACAAGATTGCCAAGTCACCTGAAGAAAAAAGTCATGTAGCAGACTTGCGAAAGTTGTTTGAAAGGCTAAGAAAATATCGATTAGAGCTGAACCCTACAAAATGTACATTCGGATCTAGGTCTAGAAAATTGTTGGGTTTTGTCAAAAGTAAAAGAGGAATTGAGGTTGATCCAGATAAGATCAAAGCTATATAGGAGTTGCCACCCCCATGCATGCCAAAAAAAAGTGAAAAGTTTGGTAGGGAGATTGAATTACATCACTAGATTCATATCTCAACTCACGGATAAGTGTTATCTAATTTTTTGGCTTTTGCGAAACCAAAATCTCGGTGAGTGGGATAGTGGTGCCAAAATGCTTTCAAAAAAGTTGTGAGTGCCAAAATGCTTTCAAAAAAGTTAAGCAATATCCCTCTAATCCGCCAATATTGGTACCACCTACTCCAAGATGACCTTTGATCCTGTATTTGTCAGTGTTCGAAAGATCCATAGGCTGTGTGTTGGGGCAGCATTATGAGACTAGAAAGAAAGAGCAAGCAATCTATTACCTCAGTAAGAAATTTTTGGATTACGAGGTAAATCATTCCCATATAGAGAAGATATGTTACGCTCTAGTCTGGATAATGAAAAAACTCTGACAGTACATGTTGTATCATGTTACATGGCTTATCACCAAAATGAACCCAATTAAATATCTATTCAAAGTGCCAGCTTTATCAGGAAGGATAGCTAGGTGGGAAGTTCTACTATCCGAATATGATATCATTTATGTAAGCCAAAAAGCGATAAAAGGAAGTGCCATTGTTGAATTCTTAGCAAGCCGGGCGCTGGACGATTATCAGCTGTTGGATTTTGAATTCCCTGATGAAGACTTGATGAATATTATGGTTGAAGAAGAAGAAGAGTCATTAAAAGGATCTAAATGGAAAATGTATATTGATAGAGCATTAAATGCATTGGGGCATAGAATCGGCGCAATTTAAATATCTTTGGAAGGGAATTATTACCTTTTTACAGGCCAGATAATTTTTGATTGCACTAACAATGTGGTAGAATATGAGGCGTGTATTATGGGGCTACGAACAGCATTAGAAAAGAAAGCCCAGGTATTGAAAGTCTACAGAGATTTAGCCTTAGTAATTTACCAACTGCATGGAGAATAGGAAATGCAAGACTCAAGGTTGCAGCAATATAAAAAATTGATTCCAAAATTACTAGAAGAATTCGAAGAAGTAGACTTTATTCATTGTTTCATGATGACAATCAAATGGCAGGTGCTCTAGCCACCTTGGCTTCAATATTCAAAGTAAACAAGGGGCAGGAGGTGACACCCATTGAGATGAGTATTTACAAATTCCATGCATATTGCCACAACATTGAAATTGAGACAGATGGCCTTCCATGGTATCACGATATCAGAAATTATTTGAAGGATCGAGTATATCCTCTAAATGCTGCAGAAACTGATAAGAGAACCTTAAGAAGGTTAGCACTAAATTTTATCTTAGATGGAGAGATTTTGTATAAGAAAAGTTTTGACCAAACATTATGAAGGTATGTTGATGCTTCAGAAGCAAAGGAAATAATAGAAGAAGTACATGAAGGGGTTTATGGGATTCATGCCAACGGACACAAGATGGCAAAACAAATCATGAGATTGGGCTACTTTTGGATGACTATGGAGAGTGAATGTATCAAGTACACCTGAAAGTGCCATAAATGTTAAATCTATGCTGATAAGATTCATGTCCCACCCTCACCGTTACATTTTATGACCGTGCCATGGCCTTTCTCTATATGGGGAATGGATGTCATTGGACCCATTACTCCTGCAGCATTGAATCAGCATCGTTTCATCTTGGTGGCCATTGATTATTTCACTAAATAGGTGGAAGCTACTTGCAAACATCACAAGATTAGTGGTGATTAAATTTCTAAAGGCCAATATCATTTGTAGATTTAAGGTCCCTGAAAGAATTATAACGGATAATGCCTTTAACTTGAATAACAAATTAATGATAGAAGTTGGCACCCAACTCAAAATCTCACATCACAATTCGGTCACATATCATCCAAAGATTAATGGGGCCATAGAAGCTGCCAACAAAAATATTAAGAAGATTATAGGAAAAATGGTGAAGACTTATAAAGATTGGCACGAGAAGCTTCCGTTCGCTCTCTTTGCTTATCGAACCTCAGTACGGACCTCGACTAGGGCAACACCTTACTCATTGGTGTTTGGCATGGAGGTAGTACTACCAATTGAAGTTGAGATCCCATTACTTCGAATATTAACGGAGACCAAATTAGAAGAAACTGAATGAGCATGAGATCGCTACGAATAATTGAACTTTATTGAAGAAAAGAGGTTGAATGGGATCCAGTATGGGCAAATGTACCAGAAAATGATGATGAAGGCCCATGATAAGAAGATTCATCCAAGACAGTTTCATTAAGGAGAACTGGTGCTGAAGAAAATCCTCTCGATAAAAAAAAATCCACAAGGCAAATGGGCACCCAATTGGAAAGGGCCCTACATGGTCACAAGGCATTCTCGGGAGGCTCATTAATCCTTGCTGAATGGATGGAGATGTCTTGCCAAACCCCGTCAATGCAGACAGTGCAAAGAAATACTATACTTAAAAAAAATAAAAAAAACAAAAATCAGATGAAAACCTGAATAGGGTGTTCGATTAAAGGCAATATAAGAGGAGGCTTTAAGTTGAAAACCCAAAAGGGCGACTCAAGCAAAAGAAAGAAATGATCAAACTGTAGGCATGATATGAATAAACATATTCATAAAAGATGGATCTATGCAGAAGCAGATATTTCATTCAAAGGAAATCTTCGAAGATCTGAATTCAATTGTCCAAACCTTTTCTTTGACACTTACCATTATCTTTGTGAATTATTTCTTAGGCATTTTACCTTTATTTTTGTAAAAGAGCCAATATTCTACTTTCTTTCTTTCAAATGCAATCTCTGTTAGACTATATTTTCAATTGTGCTAACATTTTTGCTAAATGATAATTAACGACTTAAAAAAATAAAAATAGATTAAAATAAATAACATACTAATTTCTTTAAGTTACTTTGGAATAAGGTCAAAACATTATGAAAATCTTGGTTCATGTCTTAATTCCTTCGAACATTCTAGGAAGTGTTAAGGGTGGATAACTAATGATCTTAGATAGAATTCTGACGATAGAGGAAGCTCAACCTTTTAAAAGATATTCATTATTTTGTCTTGGCTGGCAAAGGAGTTGATGGAAATTTCAGGTCCTTGTTACATTCTGAAAACCACAGATGGCTCAGGGCATGGACACCCCACGAATTTTCAATCATATCTCTTTTCCTCAACCACTAGATGATATTGATGCATCATAATGTCCTATTTTCTCTTGAGGCAGGGACATCGCCCATATCTCCAATCATATCCTTTTTCCTCAACCACTAGATGGTATTGATGCATCACATGATCACAAGTGGCATGCCCCACACATTGCTAATCATACCATTCTCTTTTAGTTGCTAGATGACACTAGTGCATCATAATTCGAATTCCTCAGAGGGCAAGACAACTGTTTCTGTAAAGACAACATCGGATTCAAGACTGGCCCTTTACTGCTAAAAAGATTCTTTGAGCTTTCTGAAAATGTTTTTAGACTTTCAAAGTGGGTTGAATCATGATTTAAAAAAAATGAATGAAAATTAAAAAAATGAGGAACAAATCCAATCATGAAAATCCATGCACATTCATCATGCATCCACATTCATAATTATGTAATTCACAGGTTTAAAATAAGGAAGCAAGAAAAAACTATCAGAATGGATACTGCTTCAAAATGGTAAGTCAATCTTTCCTCAAAGATCTCAAATATTAGATTACTTCAACCTTATCAAGGTTTGTCTCCAATATCGTATTTGATCAAATTCTTACTTACTTGGCTATACTCGGTTAAGTCTTGCTACTTTACTTGGTCAAACTTTCTTTCATTTTCATTTGAGGCGATGGTTTAGCTATAGTCAAACTCAATTTTCACCTCTGTTTGACGTGATGGTTTAGCCCTGTTAAAACTTTTTTTCGCTTTTGTTTGATGTGATGGTTTAGCCCTGGTCAAACTATTTTTCGCTTTTGTTTGACTTGATGGTTTAGCCCTGGTCAAACTTTCTTTCATTTTCATTTTACGTATGGTTTAGCCTTGGTCAAACTCCCTTTTCATTTTGTTTGATGTGATGGTTTAGCCCTAGTCAAACTTTTTTCACCTTCATTTAACGTGATGGTTTAGCCCTGGTCAAACTATTTTCTTTTTATTTGACGTGATGGTTTAGCTTTAGTCAACTCCTTTTTATATCTCGTTCAACGTAATGGTTTAGCCCTGATCAAACTTGTTACATTTAAGCTTAGGTATTACCTTTGTATCCTTTATCTACCCATCGGTTTAGTGCCAGGTAACTCTTTCCATTTGTTGACCTGACTATTTGGTCTCAATCAGTTTGTCTTATTGGTTAGTTTGTGCATTTTTGCCTCGACCAACTCATTTTCAATATTAACTTCACCGTAGGTTGAAAGTTCCCCTTCTAAACAGTAAGCTCTAATATATATGTTCATATCCCATTTTTCTTCTACTTTGTGGACCAAATGAAATTGTGTCTATTTGATCTTTGTCTTATTCCTGATTCTCAGCAACGAACAAAGAGGGGCAGCTGTAGAAACATAAATTCGTTCGAGCTGTCCATTCCCAAAAATCCCAAATATCCAAAAACAAAAGTGTAATGGCTACTTTGACAGAAGTTAACTTCCACCAGAGGGGTTTCACATTTTTGTAATTTTAATTAGTCATAGGTACATAAATATATATGCACAGGATTGAAAAATTCATTTTTTGGGTATAAATGACAAATTCGCAAAGGAAAAATTTTTGTTTTTGAACAAGTTCTTAACAAATTTTGGAAATTACCTCTGCGGACAATCTCACTGCCAATTTTCCTATTTTTTAGGAATTTTTTGAGATTTTTTTGAAAAAACTCGAGAAATTGGTGGTTGGATATTTTTATCAACACCGATGTGGTTTTGTGCCAATTCTCACCCCAAAAAATCATAAATATTCAAGAAAAAAAAATATTTGTTGGCTTCTTCTACCACAAAGTGTCAAATTGTAAATTTTATAAATTAATTTTGAATTTTGTAGTCTTACAAGTATCGTGCTCGTAAATTTTACTTTTGGTTCTTCTTGATTTATTTTTAGAAATTTTACAAGTTCATTTTCTCAACTTTTGAAATTTATGTTAAATAATATGTGGTCTTGAATTTATTTTACTTCAATGTTAATGAAATTTTAGAATTTTTCTCGATATTGAAATACGAGTTTTTCTTTACTCGTAAAATTTTTGATGGAATCCTCTCGACTTTCAAATATCAAAATTCATCCAATATTATTCTTTGTTTCAGATTAAATTATTTTCAGAAAATTCATTTATTTTCATGATTTTTGAATTTTTTTTCAAATTTTTCTATTTCTAAAATACTGAGTTTTTTATTCCGTAAATGTTTTCAGAGTAATTTTTCTTGGTCTATAATTTTTAAAATTCATTAAATATTATTATTTGATTTACCTTAATTCAATTTTCAAAAATTCATTCATTCTCATGAGTTTTGAATTTTTTCTTAAAATTTTTCTGTTTTTGAAATTCGGAGTTTTTACTCTGAAAATGTTTTCGGGGTGATTTCTCTTGGTTTATGATTTTTAAAATTCATCAAATATTATTATTTGATTCACCTTAATTTAGTTCTCAAAATTTCAGTCATTTCCATGACTTTCAATTTTTTTCTCGAAATTCCCCCATTTCTGAAAAATCGAGTTTTCTATTCCATAAATATTTTTGGGGGAATTTTCTTTGATTTAAATTTTTTAAAATTCATCTAATATTGTCATTTAATTCCCATTAAAATAGTTTTGAAAATTTTAATTTATTTCATGGGTTTTGATTTTTTTTCAAATATGTTAATTTTTTTGCACTAAGGCATTTCTCGTAAAAGTTTACGAGTTTTTAACTTCCAATCAAGATATTTTGCAGCATTTCACTTCTAAAATTTTGTCTATGATCAATTAACATCAATTCCAATTTTATTTTGATTTCTGAAAATTTTATTTAATTTCATTTTGTTTACTTTTTCCAACTAGTTACATGCTAACTAGCTTGTTTTCTCATCTAATTTCTTTCTAACCAAGTTAGTTACATCCCAATTACCCATTACATGAGTTGACCAACTTCATCATGAGCTTGATAATGGAGTGGCTTGTAAGAAAAGATAGGCATGGGCTTATGACAATATTTATTACTTTGTCCAACCTAACAAGTAAACAAAACATCAAATAATTGAAAGAAAAAAAGAAAAGGTGGAGAAAAAGCATGAAACTTTTGGCCAAGGGGGATTTTCATCCTCCTTGGCTGAATCCTCCCCCTATAAATAGGGGAGGATGTTGTTTCATGGCTTTTTTTGGAGTTTTGGAGGAAACCTAAAAAAATAGAGTTGAAAAAAAAAGAAAATACTTGAAAAACAAAAAAAGATTTCAAAGCTTGTTAAGGTAAATCTCCACTTAAATCTTTGAATTTTTGTTTGTTTGATACATTTTTCTTCTCTTTGGTGAGCCAAAAATATGCTTAAGTTCATGGATTTCTTTTTATCCATGTTGAAAGACTAAGCATAATGGCCATGAACTAATTTCCTTGATTTTATTCTATTTTATTCTATGTTTTTTTTTTTCTTCTTTTTTCTTGTTAATAAATTATTTTTCTTCATGAATCATGTTTATATTGATACGATGTTGGTTTTGGTGTTTTGTTTGTCATATATATGTTCATATATATTTTATATCTTTTAGTATTTTCTTGTTATTATGGTGAAATTACATGCTTATGTGCTTATTTTTGTATTTTTATCATATAATGGTGCTAATTTGTGTTAAATGAAATGTGAATATGTGATTATTGAGTTTAGAAAAGATGATTGGTAGGTTGTTTAGGTGTTGGCCTAAATTCATGCTTGTATTTGTGTTTTTTTGGGTCATTTTGTAAACACAAAAAGTTTAGAGGTTAATCCGTAAAAAATAATAATAAAAATTTTTTTCTAGACCTATACATTTGGCTGAATCTTAATGAGTATTTTTGCCATGTTTTGCTGCTGATTTCATGCTTTAATGATGTGTTTGCATGATAGTTTTAGTTAATTAGGGACTAAATTGCAAATATCTAAAAGTTTAGGGACTAGTTTGTAAATGATAGAAATTTCTTTGTTTTATGGTCAAAGGATTTGACCAAAAGCTTCATGGATAACTTGAAAACTGATTTTGGGTATTTCATACCATGCTTTAGGTATTTTTCACACTTTAGGTGTTTTTTTGTAATTTCTCAAAGTTTAGAGGCTAGTTTGCAAATAATGAAAATTTTTTGTTTTTTGGTCAAAGGTGTTTGACCGAACCTTCTTTTGGATGTTCTTCATGATTTACATGCTGATTTTTACCTGATTAATTATATTTTGTGATATTTAAGTTATTATTTTTTATTTAGGTACCTAAGTGTGAAATCAAAAAAGTTTATGGACCCCTAGGGAAATTTAGTATTTTTAGGGTAAGATGGTTATCTTTAGTAGGAAATCATCCATTTATATTATTTTAAATATTTTTAGCATCCAATTAGTCCTTCAGTGAGGTGCTAAAAGTATAAAAACCTTTTGTATTCTTTTGGTTCTCCGTTACGTATGAAATGCAATTTTTGAAAATTTAATTTTTGAAAATTTAGTGACCCATTAGAAATTTTCATACTTTAGGTCATTTTGGTAATCTAAATTGCCGATTAGAGTAGGAATCATCATCACTTGTCCTTTCGAGTCCATTAGGGGTACCGGGATACTTTCATGTCGAAGGTATATCCTAGGGGCATTTTCGTAATTTTTCTCGTCAGGATGCTTTTATGCCAATGGTTTAAGTTCAAGGTTCCTTTAGCCTTTTAAGGTTATTTTTGAGTCTATTAGGGTACCGGGATACTTTCATGTCGAAGGTATAACCCAAGGACATTTTTGTAATTTTTTTCATCAAGATGTTTTATGCCAATGGTGAAAGTTTAAGGTTCCTTTAGCCTTTTAAGGTTATTTTTTAGTCCATTAGGGGTACCGGGATACTATCTTGTCAAAGGAATACCCTAGGGGCATTTTCGTAAATTTGTTACCAGGATGCTTTTATGCCAATGGTGAAAGTTTAAGGTTGTTTTAGCCTTTTAAGGTTATTTTTGAGTCAATTAGAGATATCGGGATACTTTCATGTCTAAGGTATACCCCAGGGGTATTTTCGTAATTTTTCTCACCAAGATGCTTTTATGCCAATGGTGAAATGTTAAGGTTCCTCAGTCTTTTTAGGTTATTTTTGAGCCCATAAGGGGTACAGGGATACTTTCATGTTGAAGGTATACCTTAGAGGCATTTTTGTAATTTTTCTCACCGAGATGCTTTTATGCTAAAGGTGAAAGTTTAAGGTTCCTTTAGCCTTTTAAGGTCATTTTTGAGTCTATTAGGGGTACCAGAATACTTTCATGTCGAAGGTATACCTCAAGGGCAGCTTCATAATTTTCCTTACTAGGTGCCGTAGTGTCAATGGTAAGCCCTGGAATATTTTAATTTTTCTTAGAACCCGATCCTAAGTAGTTATCGGGTGCCTTAGTGTCGATGGTAAGCCTTAGGAATATTTTAATTTTCCTTAGAACCAAGTCTTAAGTAGTTATCGGGTGCGGTAAGCCTTAAGGATATTGTCATTATTCTTAAAACCTGGTCTTAAGTAACTACTGGGTGTTTCTATGCCGAAGGTATACTTTAAGGATGTGTTCATTTTTCTTTCATCTTTTAGTCCTTGGATTCGAATTAGTATTTCATTGTCCAGACTGAGTCATATGTCTTTTATTTTCATTTCAAATAAAATTTGTATGTCTTTGAAAAATAAAGGAAATGTCTTGGAGTTAGAGTGGTGTATGAAATTCCTCCCACCCATATGTGATAGGGGTTTTACGGATCATTCCAATGATGAGGTACCCTTTTCAAAATGGGAATCGAGAATATTATACAAATAAAAAAACCTTTCACATTCTACCAGGTACTCCAGTAGGATGTGAAAAACATTTTTAGAACCTGTTATGTCCCTTTGGTTCTCTGTTGGGGTATAAAAGGGAATAATGAAAACTTTTGTGTCCCATTGGTTTTTCTATGAGGTTGTGTAAGATGTTTCAATTTTTTTAAAATGCAAAACCCCTATTTTCTTTCATGGAATAATAAAACCTTATTTTAACAATACGGGAATTGTAATTAAATGCTACATATTAAAGCTGAATAAAAATTAAAATTAAGGTTAACACGTAATTAATAAGATACCGATTTTTGGGCATCACGAGAGGGTTGATCCTTACTTGTGATTGTAACCGACTCCCAGACCTTTTTATATGATCTCTGGTATGATTGCGGGCCTTGGAGTTTGTATTCTAGTGTTTCATAACCCTCGAAATACAAACTCTAGTAGGTGACCAATCTCACCTAACCCAAATAGATTGGTGGTGACTCTAAACAAATAATCATTTCGTAATGATATGGCAGATACAAACAAGAAAATATAAAATAATAATAAATTTAATAAATATAGGAGTGAAGGCCATTTAAGTCGGGCTTGGTTAGGATTCATATCTGGACCACGTTGCGACAACCCTAAATATAATAAGCATTTTATTGAGGAAATATAGCTAAAACAAAAGAAAATGGGGGGCCTTCCTCAGCTGGCAATGAAGCTTCCATCCCATAAACTAGTAAGAATAGAGTGACACCCATGGATGTTGGAATTAAGGTACCATACATAGAGGACGAAGGATCTTTTCTAATTCCAATCCTTATAGGTCTTAGTCATCTTGTCCATAACCTTCTTTATATTTTTAGTAAGTGCTTCTACAGCACCATTCATCTTTGAATAGTATAGCACTGAGTTTATGGCGCTTGATTTTGAATTGAGTGACACTTTTTACTAGCATATAACTTTCTTCTTCACAAATTTGCATACCATAAATTTGCACAACAAGAAAGATACAATATTATTCCATACAGTGTTATTTGTCAGAATAATTTTATTAGAATCAGTCTGATAATTCCAATCGAATGGATTATTTCTGATGGAATGATGTTGGAAATAAGTTGGAAAATCACCATGGATTTTTGCTAGAAATATTAAATTTCTATTGAAAAAGATGTTAGCACATCATTATTCATGTGCACCACACACACTAAAACTTTCTTTGATGAAAAATTAATATTTCTGAGTAAAGTTTTCATTAGAGAAAATATTAAATAAATATTTTCAAAAATTAAAACCTTAAAAAATTAATCCATGTGAAAAAAAAAAGAATATTTCCAACAAAATTATTATTTATGATGAAATTTCCATGGGAAATATATTTCTCATGGAAAATATAATAAGGACGAAATTTTCATCGTAAAAACTCATTATCAATAGAATTTAGGGTTTTAGGAAAAATGTCACCCAAAATATATGCTTCTGTCAAAAATATGTCAAATTTCAGTGGGAAATAAGTATTGCCAACAAAATATTCCATTGAAAATGCTATTTCCAACAGAAAATCATAATCTTTTTACCTAACTTATTTCCCATGGAAGTTCCATCACAAAAAAATGTATATCTTGGAAATAGTTTGGTTATAAAAACATGATTGTGCCCCTTCCTTTTCAGTTTTTGCGATTTCAAAAACCCCAAACCACCAATTATTTTTCCTTTTTTAGAATTTTAAGGCATTATTTTCTAAACTTTTGCTATATTTTGCTACTATTTTGCAAAATATTTTGGTATTAACGCATTTGTTTGTATCTTTGTAGGTTTATACAATTTTTGTAGTGATACCGATTGTCTTCTTTGTAAGTATTATAAATATATTTACTTACATTTTTTTCACTAATTTGGTGCAAAATAATTATTTATTTAATTTATAAGTGATTTAATTATTTAATAAAAATTGTCATTGTTTAGGTTTAATTAATTAGAATGTCTATTTAATTAAAATAATTGTTTAGGGATTGTAATTATTTAGTGCATATAATCATTAATAGTATAAAACAATTATTTTGTAATTAATAAAAATGTATTTTAATGGTAAGCTTTTGTTTATCATATTTGTTACATTTCTATGTGTATATAATTTTTTATTCTATTAAGCAATATTTAAAATTAATATAATTGTATTTCCAAGGTTTAATACAATTATTTAACAAATTTAGCGTATAATTTTGTTTTATAATTGTTTAATGTATATATATATTTGTTGATTTTATAAAATAATAATCATTGATTAATGTAATTGTAGTTTGATTATTCAATATAATTAATTAATCAATATTTTTCATAAATATTGTGTGTTATAATTGTTTAGTGTATGTATATAATTATTGGTATGATAAATTAATAATTTTTATAATGAATATAGAGTTTATTTATATTATTATATATATTTTATTTATTTTAACTCTAGCATCTCCTCTCTTGTTGGTAGTTAGCTCATCTACACTTGAGTTACACTGCTATATTATTTGTAGGTAAGGTAATTATTTATTTTTTGGTATAATTTTACTATGTTTGTAGTTGCATAAATAATTAAGTGTCTATATTAATATGTATAAATGTAAATTAATGTCTGTAATTGTGTCTATATATATGTATAATTGTATAAATTCTTTAATTTTTTTCAATAGTTTATTTATTATACATGTTTAAATGTAAAGATGACTAAGATAAAAAAAAAATTTGAAGTTGGTGTAAAAAATTAGTTAGTTAAAAATGTTGTAGCAACCGATACAATTCACGAGTAGCAAAATGATGAGTTAAATAAGGCACATTGTCATAATATGTTATTGTCAAATCACCTTGCAAGTGCATGTATCATTAACAAGTAATATAATGAAGAGTAAAGTATGTTCTTAAAAGGAATTGTACGAAATTCGCTAACTACTAAAATTAAAATAATATAATCTTATCTAAACGACCAAGTAAGATATTGTAAAATAAAAAAAATTAAGTTGAAATTAACTAAACAGCAAAGCAAAGAAAGTACATAAGGTTTACTTAATCAATAAGAAAGGTTTAGGATTACAATTTTTTCAGCACTTCACTTGAATCTGTTTTACCCTCTTAAATTAATTTATGACAATGTGTCATTAACCTAGGGGTCTAATTTATTTATAAGTATTTTCAGATTATCGAATAAAAAAATAGCTCTCTTAACCATTCTACTATATTCCTATGCAAATTGACTTTAATTTATTTACATATAAGATGTTTGTATATTCCGATCTAACAAGCATATCAATTTATTCTAATAAATAAATACGAAACATATGTCATTCAATCCATGTCTAAACACAAAATTCCCTTTTTCGAAGTTCAATATTAGTGTTACCAAATCGATATATGTTAGGGTAAGCCTTGCAAGCCAATTAGATTTGCTTGTAATATGCTAGCTTTTAGTCAATTCATATAAACTACATTAATATTACATTAATGTAATGAGGTATTTCTTTATCCATAAGACTATATCGTAATTATTATTTATAACTTATGAAGATAAAACCTATAAACCATATTGGCTTTGCGAAAGAATTGTAAACAGTTACAATTATGAGATCCTTATGTATCAAAGCCATGTTTCTAAAGTAGTTCCTAGTAATCGTATTATCAAGATGGGCATTGGCAAAGCACAAAGACTAGCATATGTTAGGCCTACATGCATATGATACATGCAGCTGCTCTCATGAGTTGAAGTATAAAGACACTTAAGGATAACATATGAATACTTGTTATGGTTACAAGTTCACTAAGCATGACTCGCTTTGAGAGTTTCATTTGGTATTTTACTCAAGTGTCTACGAAATTACTCTCATATGTAAGTAGTGTAAGTAATTCTTAGACTTGTGACACCAAGTCACCTTGTATGTGAATTATCATATTTAGAGATCATCACAATCAGGTCCACTTTGATGGATGTCTAAGATAGGGTGATCTTGGTTATGTTATGAAGTATACTAAAAGTAGATGAGTGGTCGAGAGAGGATTCATCACCTAAGTAATATAAGAGGACATATCTCATTTGTTCTTGGCTCATGTTAACTCAAAAATCCTTCACTGGGTAGTATTGATTACGTAGTTAAAACCTAAAGGTTGCAGAACTAATACGTAAGTGTTAAGAGTAAACATTGCACCCATTCTTTTGCCTTTTATGGGAGATAAGATAAAATAAGGAATCACACAGATATACTATACAATAAAAGGCTTGTGAAACCATATTGGTTCTTATAGCATTTAAGTGACCATGATGCATTGCTAAATGCCGCCCATGATCTATAAATATAAATATTCTTAATCAAATTAATTTATATTTATTGCAATATGTTAGGGCCTAATAGGTCACACATATAAAGTTGATTTTATGAAATTAAAATAATATTGGATTAAATCATAGAGATATTGATCTCTTAGGCACTTAATTGAATAGTTCAATTAGCCTAAGGGTCTAAGTGCAATTATACTTTAAATTTAATGTGCACTAAACCCTAACTATATATTAATATGCTTTGTCATCCTTGTAATAGATAGATTCATGCCTTTTGCAATTTAGAACTAGGTTTAGTTAAAAATCTAAAATTAGGGAGAAACATTTTCTTTTTTTGTTCTTTTACACAACATAGGTGTTTAATCAAGAGGATGGTTGAAAACCTAAACCGCTAGCATGACTCCTAGCAAAACATAATCCTAACCTTAGTGCAGTTTCCTGAGTCAGTCGTGTGGATCATTGTTTGAGGCTAGATAATTAGACAGCTTTGATTTACGACATCTAGGCTTGGTTCACAAGAATAGGTGGAGTTTTGAATTTAACCGAGGATCTAAACAATCTCAGTTTGAGTTGTGATTGTTTTTTTCGCGTTCTTAAATTATTAGATCGGTTAAAACCATGAAAATTGATCCTTTCGATGGAATTTAGTATTATTTTAACTTAATTTTCATTGCATAATTTAATAATTGATATTAAATTTACATTTATTCGTTTAAGTGTGACCCAAATTCCAATAAGTGGTATCCGAGCTCGCTTGTGACATTTTAATCAATGTTTTAATTGTTACCGTTTTTTTCAAAATATTTTAATTTCTAGATTTTTACTTACTAATTTTCTATTCGAATTTTTTTTTAAATTGTTGTAATTTAATTTCAATTATGGCACCATGTGATTCATCTTAATTTAATTTCAATGTTGCTTTTAACTAGTTAATTAATGGTATGATCGATTAGCCATAAATGAGAATTGTTACGCTAAGACTATAAAAATTTTGATGATTTTTGGTTGCTAAAAAGTTCAAATTTTTTTTGCATATTGTGGCTACTATTTTTGGAGGAATTTTTAAGTCTTAAAACAATCAAAAATCATTCTTGATATCACAAGAAAATCATTCATAAGAAGTTGGTTGAATAGATACAATTTGGTTGGCAAATATGCACAACTGTTGCACAATATGCAACTAGCAATTTGAGCTTCTTTCTACCACCTTTCGCACCATTTATGGGAAAATGCCATTTTCGATGAAAAATTGTAGTTTTCTTGCCCAACTTATTACTGATGGAAATTCCATCAAAAAAAAAATATGCATTCCTCGAAAATAATTTAGTTATGAAAGCATGATTGCGCGCCTTGTTCTTCAATTTTTGTGACTTCGAAAACCCAAACTCCTAAATTTCCTTTTTTTTTTTTCCAAGCATTTTTTAGAATTTTATGGTATTGTTTTTTTTTTAATTTTTGCTATATTTGACTACTATTTTGCATAATATTTTGACATTAACTTATTTGTTTGTATTTTTGTAGGTTTATTTACCACTTATATGATTTTTTATGGGCGATACCAGTTGTTTTCTTTGTAGGTATTATAAATATATTCACTTATTTTTTAAAAATTTGTGTAAAATAATTATTTATTTAATTTATAATTGATTTAATTATTTAATAAAAATTGTCAATGTTTAGATTTAATTAGTTAGAATGTTTATTTAATTAATATAATTATTTAGGGGATGTAATTGTTTAGTGCATACAATTGTTAATATTATAAAATAATTAATTAATAAAAATGTATTTCAACGGTAAGTTTTTGTTTATTATATTTGTTACATATATGCGTGTGTATAATTTTTTATTAAGTAATTATTTAAAGTGAATATAATTGTATTTCCAAAGTTTAATATAATTATTTAATAATTTCAGGGTATGATTTTGTTTTATAATTGTTCAATGTATATACATAATTCTTGATATTATAAAATAATAATATTTAATTAATAAAATTTTATTTTAATTATTTAATATTTAACTAATAAATATTTTTCATAAATATTGTGCATTATAATTGTTTAGTGAATGCGTATACTTGTTGATATGATAAACTAATAATTTTTATAATAAATATAGATTTTATCTATATTATTTTATATGTTCTGTTTATTTTAACTCTGGCATTTTCTCTCTTACTAGTTAGCTCATCAATGCTTAAGTTACAATGCTATGCTATTTGTAGGCAAGATAATTATTTATTTTCTAGTATAATTTTATTATGTTTGTAGTTGCGTAAACAATTAAATGCATATATTAACATGTATAAATGTACTTGTGCATGTAATTGTGTGTATACATATGTATAACTATATAAATTCTTTAATTTTTTCAATAGTTTATTTAATTTATATATGTTTAGTTATGAAGATGATTAAGACAAAAAAAATGTCCAGTTGTGTAAAAAATCAATTAGTTAAAAATGCAGTAGCAATTGATACAATTCATGCGCCACAGAATGATGAGTTAAATACCACATATTGTTGTAACATGTTGTTGTCGGATTATCATGCAAGTGCCTGTATGACTAACAAGCTATACAGTGAAAAATAGAATGTCATTCCCATAATGAATTGTACTAAACTCTCTAACTGTTAAAATTAGAACTATCTAATCTTATCCAAACAACCGAGTAAAATATTGAAAATAAATTTAAAATTAAGCTAAAATTAACTAAATAACAATGCAAAGAAAATAAATAGGGTGTAGTTAATCAATGAGAAAAAACTGGAATTACAACTTTTCTCAACACTACATTTGACTCTGTTTTACCCTTTTAAATTGATTAATGACAATGAGTTGTTAACATAGATGTCTAATTTATTCATAAGTATCTTTTAATTATCTTATAAAAAAATATTTCTAACCATTTTACTATAATCCTATGTAAATTGACTCTAATTTGGTTATATAAAATATGTTCGTATATTCTTATCTATCATACACATCAATTCATTCTATCTAACTGTGATCTTTAAATTTAAAATTTTTTATTTAAGTATTTAAAATCCAATGTATTGATACTAAAATATCTTTTAAATCAATATAAACGTAAAAAATATATATATCATATCAATTTCATATGTGATCATTTTTACTATCATAAATTCCTTGAATAGTGACACCCACGGTGAAATTACAAAAAAAAAAAATAGAATTTTTACTATAAATGTAAAATTAAAGTATTTGCGTCTTTTCCAATGAAATAATAGTTAATTATGCAAATTTTATTTTTACTTAAGAAGGCCAATTTTTTACTTAGAAAAAAATTCTCGATTTTTTATTTGAAAATAAATCAATCATCTTAAATGTTAATATATTACTTTTCAAAAAAATAAATCCGAAGAAAAAATTTTCACCACTTTTATGGGTGTACCAAAATCTAATATATATATATAATGATAATAAAACTTGACATTTATAAGTATTTCAAATTCATAGTAGTTATTATTATAATTTAAACAAATGTTTTCTTCATTTTTCCCTTTCCTTTTTTATGGCATTTAATTCTTTTTCATATTTCTTTCCCTAATTTTCAATAATTCTTATTATTTGAATGAATTATTTTATTATAATGACTTTTTACTATCGTATTAAAGTATAAGGTTGAATTGATTTAGAAAATTTATTAAAACCCACGCCACGAGATTTCTTTAATATGTAGGTATAGATAGAGGAGTTTAAGTTGCTGAAACAAAGTTATGTATTGTTGAGATGCTGCTGGAAATTATATTCACAATATAAGTGGCAGACTGTAGATATATGACATTGAGATTAATTTAAAGATAGAATTCGTAGGCTTGTTTATCAAATCAAACTTAACTTTGTTTTTATCATAATATGCATTTCAGCTATTACAGACATTACTAAAATGGTTTATCGAAAAAGGTACTTTTGTTCAACGAAAGGTTTAATCTGGAGGGAGCCAAACTCTTTTATAAACCAAAATGAGATTTATTCCACTTCGAACTTCAAAGTGGTGATAGGCGTAGGCAGCCCAATTGAGTACCTAATAATACCAATCACCTGTCATTGGCTGACTCCTCTGCATATATAGTAGCCAAATGCAGAACCCTTCGCATGCCAAATAATATTGGAGTAATTGCATTGCAGTAGAAAAAAAAAGGTGATTTTTATACGGAGATGGACAAAGAAAGTTGATCGCTGCCGAGCATAGCCACCATTGAAAATTTATTTAGGCAAAACTAAAGGGAGCCAAACCAACTGATTATGGCAACAGACCTTCTGTAATTTACATCATACAGATTGTAATCTTTGCCTGTATTGCAACTTTACTAGTATAGTTGAGAACCAGACTAAGGCTTCACTGACAACTTGAGTACCACACTGACAAAACACTAACTAGGGGAGATGAGCAGCGCTTGTAGAGAATATGCAGCGGCAAACTTAACAACGTACTTACCTGGATGGGGTCGATGGGTGATCATGAAGGCCCATGGCCTAGTGTCAGACCCTCACTGATCCATGCGGAGAACGCGGGCTGAGTGTGCGCACCTTGTGCTTAGCTTCGCGAGAGATTGGCTGCGTGGAGTGCATGCCAATGTGCAAAGTGGAATCCAGGCAATCGGTAGGAGTTGCTGATTGGTGTGCGTGGAGTGCGTACCAATGTGGAATCGAGGCAATCGGTAAGAGTTGCTGATTGGCGGGCGTGGAGTGCGTGCCAATGTGGAACCGAGGCAATCGGTATAAGTTGCTGATTGGCGTGCGTGGAGTGCGTGCCAATGTGGAAACGAGGCAATCAGTAAGAGTTGCTGATTGGCATGCGTGGAGTGTGTGCCAATGTGGGATAGAGGCAATCGGTTGAGTTGCTAGACAGAGTTGGTTACGGATTCGGGGTGCGTGGCACTCCTCATGTGCAAAAGTGGGCATTCAC
>JAQSVH010137835.1:15280-25318 GCA_029448705.1 Adansonia digitata | reverse complement strand
TGTGTAGATATTTTAACCATGTAGCCATTGAAAAGATCCCCTGTGAGTGAAATAGTCAAGTAGATTCTCTATATAAAATGGCAAGCAGTCTAAAAATTTTCATGAAACAAAAAGTTTTGCGAGTGCATTTAAGCACCTAACTATGATAAGCATATATATAAAATAGCAACTGATAGTAAGGACAGTTAGATAACACCCATTATCTCCTTTTTCAGGGACAATATAGCATCTTTGACCTTTTGCTATGAAGGCAGTTAGAGAAAATAACCACCAGGTATGTAACCATCAGTGACACTCTATGCCAAAAATCCTTTACTCCTTCTACTCAGATGTTTAGCCCCAGAAAAAGTAAATTATTCTAAGGGAAATTCATGAGGATATGCATGGCATTCACGTTTAGGATAGAGCTTTAGCATAAAAAGCCCTCAGGTAAGGTTTTTTCTTACCAACTATAAGGAATGATGCAGTTGACTTGGTCAGAAAATGTAACAAATGTCAACGATTAGCCAAAATACCCTGGTAACCTGCGAAAGCTTTAAAGTAAGTCTTTAACCTCTTACCATTTTATGTTTGGGGGATCGACATTTTGGGCCCATTCTTATTAGCAACCTTACAATGAAATTTTTAATTGTCACAAATGACAACTTCACCAAATGGGTAGAAGCAAAAAATAGCAACTTTCATGGCCAGATTTATGGAAAGTTTCAACTAGAGATTTATCCTCTGCAAGTTTGAAATCTTCAATACGCTTGTGGCTGACAATAGGAAACAGCTTTTAGCTATCAAGTTAAGAGATTTTTGTAAAAGATTTTATGCCAACTTAGCGTAACTTTAGGCCAAATGGAATCCATGAATAAAAACATCTTGCAACCATTGAAGAAAAAGTTAGAAATCGCAAAAGAAGCATAGGCAGAAGAGACACCAGGAATACATTGGGGAATAAAAATGATAGAAAATCAAGCCACGGTGCAACATGTTTCAGTTTAGTCTGGAGAATTGAAGTAGTCATACTTTCCAAAATTAGAGTCAATAGCATTCTTACAACCATTAATGACCAGCTTAATGACTCATAACTAAAAGCAAACTGGGACTTGTTAGAAGAAAACAGAGGAGAAGCAGCCACCAAAATAGTGGTCCATGCACAACAAGTTTTTAGATATTATAACAAGAGGATTGCAATGGATAATTCCAAGTTGGTGACTTAGTTTTGTGATGTGAAATAAATCGACCAATCAGAGAATGAAAAAAGTTATCCCCAAATTAGAAAAGCCCATATCAAATATCTAAGGTCATTAGATTTAGGCCATATAGATTAACAGATGTGAACGGTAAGATAATTCCTAACACTTGGAATGCTACACATTTGAAGAAATACCACTTCTAAAAATGGAACATTCTTTCTTTGCCAAAAAAAGCACCATTTATTCTTATACGATGATAGCTAGAAAAATCATCCAATGTAAATAATTCTAAGTCATTATTGGCCAAAAAAATTACCTAAGGTCTTCTCTCAAAATAACATAAGTGATGCTAAGTCACTATTAGCCGACAAAATAACCTCAAAGATCTTCTCTCAAAATTACACAAATGATGCTAGGTCATAATTGGCAAAACAAAATAGCCCTGAAGATCTTGTCTTACAGACAAACAAGTGACACCAAGTCATAAATCCCATCTTAAAAAAACGAATGAGCGACGTCAAAATTACCATTAAATGACCTCAACAGTTGTTAACAAACAAAATCAGTAGTACTAAGTCACTTGACTTCCTTGACAAAATAACATAAAAATCAATCATTCAAGCAAGTGACCTCAAAAATATGTATAACAACATGCACCAAATTGCTTTATATAACTAAACTTCAAATGAATGGCAACATAATTCGAATCTTGGAAAAAATTTCCTTTCCATTCATAGTAAAAATATATCTACAATTAGTTCTATACCAAAAAAACTAGGCCTCTCCGGCACCATTAGTAAAGGTAGCATGTTTAACCTGCTTTCCATCTTTCTTACTAAACCTTTCTTCAGCCTCAGTTTCTTCAAGTGCAGGAGTTATAAAAGCCACATCCTTTATTCACCTTTCCTTGACCTCTCGTTGACTTGCATAAGCATGTTAAATCCTTTAAGAAGATAGTATAACCTTCCCAAATCTGTAACTTTCAAATCCAGAGGGCCTCACAGCAGTTGCACCCCATAAAAAGTGCACTGCTTAGATGCATCTATGCTAACAAATAGCTTGTCAAACACCTACTTCCTTTGGCTTTTTAGTTTAGCCTGATGACGAGTCCACTCCTCAACAAGTTAAGTCTCCAACTCAGTAATCTTAGATGTCATAGCTGCTAGATCTGAATCATGTCTTTCCAATTGTTTGGCAGACTTAGTAATCGTTCCCTCCATATTTTTTAAGCTACTTTGATAGTTTAACGATTTGGCAATGCATTTTTCTTCAGCCTCAAAAGCTTTCAATTTTGGCATTCGTTTCCTCGGCTTTCTTTAGCTAGTTATCCAACCACATAATCTTGGTCGCCAACCAATTAAACTTCTCCTTTCAGCCTGTTATTTGGTGTCTATAAGTGGTCTGGTAGTTAATTGCCTACAACCACCAATGAGAAATGTCTTAACACAACATAAAAAACCATAACAAGCAAACACAATGTCTAAAACATAATGACCTTATCTCCACTAACGCCATTAATGATGAATTCAAATTCTACAATGGGGTTTTTTTTTTCAAATAATCATGGTCTACAAAAGCCACCCCTTTTACCATCCCTTTAAAAGTTGACTCAAAATTAGGTACCCTTTCTTCCTTCTAAACGAAACTTAACCTGACCACCACTGCTTGATGTACTAAGCACAAATGATGAATGAACTGATAAATCGCTAGTTGTCCTAAATGACTGAGACAACACTTTACTGGTAGGTACTGTTTTACTGCCTATGTTATCCTTCAATGCTTAAAATTGATAGAGCAATTGACGCTAGAGCTGGAATAGAAAATGTGGTCGCACCAACGATAGAAGGGGCAACCATAAGACTTCTCGCATCTTTACCCTTCCCAATCATTGTCTTATTTATCATAGGAACATCTACCTAGTCATTATGGCTTTTGCACTATTTTTTTGCTAACGAGCCGTAGCCTTTTTTGTAGCGATCCATTTTACCGAACACTTCGCAAGTGCCACTTGTATATTATCCATTCCTGCAAAAGAAAAAATCATGTAGGATCATAATAGCCCAACTTAATTAAACTTACAAGTATGTACCCTTTTATATTGGGGGTAGAGGGTCGATTTGACACAATCTTCTCACTAAGATAACCACGGAAAGGCTCTCTAACAATATTTATCTCCTTATCAATGTTTTACTCAACGTTAGACTTGGTAGCACCCTCATGTTCTCCTACAAAGCATAAAAATATCATCAACAACAAACACACTTACTCCTTAATAAACCATACAATAAGAAAAAAATGTTTACCAGCTATATCCCTCTACACCTTTAAAAGAGATCTCATTTTCCACTTCTCCAGGGCACGCACTAACCTTTCTAGTATGTCTGAGGAATCTTGACCTAAACAACACCTTTGGATATTCTGCAGAGTCACGTATCTCCCACGACTCACTTGGTCGTCTCTGAAGAATTCCACTTGCTCTCACTCTTATTTATTAAAGGTTGGCCTTACATTGCTTATTGGCGATTTATGGCTCCACTAAACTAGGAAAACCTATTCAGTACCCATCATTTTTTGGATCATGAAGTACTGATCCTTCTTTAATATCGAAAGCCAACCACCAACTTCTCTCTTTCTCTCACATGTATAGAATATAATCATGGTTCACTTTGCTTCAGAATATATAGCTCTTTGAAAGCTTAAACAGTGTAGACACCTAATTTTGTCTAGGCTGATTCCATGACAATCCAAAAACATCCAAGATCAAAGATTTAACGATAACCCGATAAGGGTAAAATTTCTCAGGGTGAACTAGATGTTTATAAAGCCTATTTAATTGTGCTTAAATGACTGCATATGCACATGATTAGTGCCACTTGAAGGGTTGTAAAGAACAAATCTCAGAAAAAAAGACAAATTTCAAGGTAAAATAATTAAACTTTAACTTTATACTCATGGAATTTTAAAATTTCTTTCTTCAGATGTTATCTTGGTCAAATTTTTCATTTTTGGGAATTTTCAAGATTTTTTCGTTTAATTTAGGAAGTTGACTGCCGTGTATTTTACTGATACCAACGTGGTGGTTATGCTAGTATGCTCTCTAAAAAGTAAAAAAATTTAAGAAAAATTTTGTATTGGCATTTTATACCACAAGGTATCAAGTTAATCATTTTAGTAATTTATTTTGAATTTTTCATAGTACTATGAGTACTATACTAGTGAAATTTTTTTCGATAAATTTTTTTGAATTTTTTATTTTCATCTTTACCATTTTGTAAATTAATATTTTGAATAATGTATTGTATTTAATTCATTTTATAAAAGTTTTAATGTATTTTTTAAAAATTTTCCTTGTTCTAAAATATGAAATTTCCTTTATTTGTAAAATTTTTTCAAGGAGGCTTTTCAAAGATTATAATTTTTAAATTTTTTTAAATATCTTCAGCAAATTTATATTAAATCAGTTTTTCAAAATTCATGCTATTTTATGTATGCAGTTTTTTTGAAATTTTCCCATTTTCAAATTATGCAGTTTTCTGCTTCATAAATGTTTTTGGGAGAATATCTCTTGGTTTGTTCAAATTAAATCAATTTTTAAAAAAATTAATTTATTTTATGAGTTTTAAAATTTTTCTTGTTACTGAGATACGAAGGTTTCTCTACTTTGTAAATTTTTTTGGTAGGAGTTTTCTAAGTTTTTAATTTTTAAAATTCTCCAAATATTGTTGTTTAATCACATTAAATCAGTTTTTCAAAACTCAATTTATTTTATGAGTTTTACATTTTTTTACATAAAACAAAATTTTCATGTAAAGGTTTTTCTTGTAAAATTTTACAAGTTTGTTGTTTTTAATGTTTTTTATTATACATAAAAATTGTTTTTATTATAAGATTAAATTAAGTTATCATATGAAATTTTATTTCAAATACATTATTTTTATCTTTTCAACTTAATCCTTCTAATAAGTTTTTATGGTATAATTTTACATATTATACAAATATCACACAAAATTCTCTAGAAATGGATGATGTCATGGATGTCACAATGAATAAAATGACAAAATTAATTAATTTAAATCAAATCATTTAATTAATTTAAATCAAATCAAATAAATATAAAATCAAATACAAAAAAAAGTAAAAAGGACTAATGTGGAAACTTTGAGAAAAAACACTAAAATTAATAAATTTTCAAGTTTTTCTAAGGTATTTCTCTTTTAAATTTCTTAATTTTTGTTTATTTCTTGTTCGAATCTTCTTCTTAATTAGTCAAATGAATACTTGTGCTCATGAATTTTTGTTCATGCTGAAAGGCCAACAAAGATGGCTATGATCAAAATTTTTTATTTATTGTTTTAGTTAATTTTTATTAGAAATAATTTGATTTTCCTTGAGATTATTTATGTTTGTTGATATATATTGTTATTTTCATGAATATATGTTTATGTAATTTTTCTTAATATTTTCATGTTGTTTTATATATATATATAGATTACTTTTTATGTTTTTATGCTTATTTATGCTGGGAAAAAATTGCAACAGGTGTGTATATTAATATTTATGAAAATACGTGATGAAAAAATATCTTTTGCTATGCAGGCAGAACCATGTAGGGAATGATTTTGTGATATTTTAATGTTATTTAGCTTATTTTGTAAATATAGAAATATTAGGGACTAATTTGTAAAAATTGTAAAATTTTTCCTATGGCCATCAATGCTTGACTAATTGCTTGTGGATATTTTTAGAAGTATTTTTATGCTTAGTTTAGCATGTTTGAATGTGTTTTTATGTATTTCATATCATTTTGGGGTCATTTTGTAATTTTACAAAGTTTAGGGACTATTATGCAAAACACAAAGAAATTGTTTCAAGGCCATTCACGCTTGGCTAACTGCTTGTGTATACTTGTGGAAGTGTTTTCATGTTTATTCTGATATTTATGAATATGTTTTATGCATTTTCCAGCATCTTGTTGCTATTTTGTAATTTTAGAAAGCTTAAAAGCCTATTTGCAAAATTGCAAAGTTTTTGTTCTAAGGCCATACGCATTTGGCCACATTGAAAATTTGAATATTGGTATGATTTCCATAATTTTCTAATGAATTTTGTGTTTAATTATGATTTTATTTTGTATATGAACTCAATTGCAAAGTTAGAAAATTTCAGGGACTATTTAGGAAAACTTTGCATTTTAGAGTTAATATGATATTTTCGATATCTTTAAAATTATTTCTACAGTCCTATGGCCTTCTGTAGGGGTATAGAAAATATTAAAAGCTTTCATATTCTTTTAGTTTTTTGTTAGGGTATGAAATATAATTTTGAAATGTATAAGGACCTATAGATCAAAGGTAAAGCTTAGGGGTATTTTAGTAATTTTATTAGAACAATGTCTTATGTGATCACCAAGATACTTATAGGTTGAAGGTGTACAGTAAGAGAAGGTTCATTTGTTCGTGATGCCATCCCGCCTTTAAGTACCAGGATACTTATAACTCGAAGGTAAACCCAAGGGCATTTTGGTAATTTTTTTCTAAAATCGACTCCTAGATAGTAATCAAGATGCTTTTATGCCAAAGGTGTATATTTGGATAGATTCATCATTTTTCATCAATTAGGGTATCATGATACTTTAATGTCGAAGGTATACCCTAAAAGTATTTGGGTAATTTTTCCTCGAGTCGAGTCTTAGGTAAGCATTTGGACATTTTTAGGCCAAATGTGTATATTTAGGATAGGTTCACCACCCTTTTATTATTATCTTTGAGTCCTTAGGATAACTGGGATACTTTTACATTAAAGGTGCACCCTAGAGTCCTTTTTGTAATTTTGCATTAGAACCAAGTCTTATTTGATTACTGGGATATTTTCATGTAGAAAGCACACATTAGGTATAAGTTCATCATATTGGACCATTTTTAGGTCTCAGGATTAAAATTTTTAATAAAATCAAAATTTTTCTAGATTAAGGCAATGTCCTATATTTAAATTAATAAGTGAAATTCCTACTAGAGTATGCGAGGGTTTCTATAGATTATTTTAATGAAACACCTTTTTCAAAATGGAAGTCAGGATTTTTCAATTTTTGTAAAAATAAATCCTTTCCATAGGCTCTTTAGCAGGGCACAAAAGATATCTTAATTTCCAAAAACCTTTCGTATTCCATAGGTTCTCCAGTTGGATATGAAAGAGAATGATAAAAACTTTTTTGCCTTCTGGGTTCTCCGAGAGGACACGAATGACATCGCAATTTCCAAAATTAATAAAACATGACTTTCATGGAAAATAAATTTGTTTAATAAATATCACAGGAATTATAATTAAATATCAAATGTTGAAATTGAACAAAAACCAAAATTTAAGTTAGCCTAAGATGAATAAAGTATCGATTATTGGGCATCACGAGAAGGTCGATCCTTACTTGTGATTGTGACCAACTCCTGGACCCTTTTAATCGATCTCTGGCATGAACGTAGACCTTAAAGTTTGTTTTTATGGGTTTTGTAACCCTTAAAATGCAAACTCTGACAAGTAACCAATCTCACCTAGCCAAAATAAGATCGGTGGTGACTCCAAAATAAATAATCATTTCATAACGATAATTTAGAGTTAAGTCAAGTGAGCGATTCATCTCGACAACTTAGTTCCTAGACATAAAAAATAAACAATAATAAAATAGTAATGATATGGCCCCAAGTAAAAGAAAAGCAATGATATATACATAGGAACGAGAGGTACACCTACCATTTTAGTTTGAGCTAGACAAGATTCGTACCTAGGCCATGTTGCGATAGCTTGGCAACTTTGCTGAGGGCATGTCAGAGAGTTAGGCTTAAAATTAATTAAATGTTAACTAAATTTTTATTAATTCGGTTTCAAGTGGTATATAACTATAATTCCTAGTATTTTCAAAAAAATTTATTGCATTTTTTATTTATATAGAAATTCTACTATATGTTGCTCATATTTTTCACTAACCCTATTGTTTCCTTTCCGACATTATTTTAGGGGAATTTAGGATAGTGATTTTTATTTTTTTTGAAAGTTGAGTTATAAAAAGTAAGTTGTTCCCCTGCACACACTGTACACATGCATATGCATTAAATTCTTTTCTAGATATATGAAAGGAGCATAGGTACCCAATATTTTAGGAGGGGGCAAAGTAGCTCTAGCTTTTGAGGTGTTACCTTCTGTTTGGACCAATGAAAAGCCTACAGTGTGTAAATTCCTATGCTTGTATGAGGTGTTAGCCTCGTTATAGGCATGGAAGATACTCCTACTTGAATTGAACCCTTTCTGATGTAAACCCATAATAAGTAAAGATTAGGGTACCTTGTCAATTTTTTTGGACTCAGGGAGTAATTCGAGAACCTATTTAGATGATTAACTTAAACCTCATATAATAGACTACAAGGGCTTCACTTAGTTAAAACCATACCCGATTTTAAAGGGTACCAAATTAGGTACACATGAGGGAACACTTCTTACCCTTCTCTTTTTATTTTATGTTCTAAACATATGAACCATGTGATGATAATTAAACATCATCATTTAAGCTAAAACCTATTGCACCTTAAAAGGTGTTGTTATGGCTTTAATCTTGATGTCAAGTGATAATGGACACTGGTAAAGCAATTATTTCTTTTGCCTTGTAAGTCATGCGTACAACTTTAATTAAATGATGTTTGAACATCATCGCTAGCAACAAGGGCTTTTCATTTGTTTCGATAGGTGTAACTTAAGGCAACTTTTATTTATTTTCATATTAATTCTTTTCTTATTTATCTGGGCTAATTTATTCCTCATTTTTATTTCTCTTTGTATATTATTGTACTTTAAGGCTACATAATGTCTCAATTTTATTTGGGGCAATCTTTTTAACAGTAGGCCCTTTGTATATATTTGTTCACACGTATTTTTCTTTAACGTTACATTAATTTCATCCTTGGACCCATTTGTATATGTATATTAAAACATGCATTCATGACACGTATTTTATAAAGGTAAAGGGGTAAAATGAAGGTTCATTCGGATTTATTAGTTTTCTAAAAGAATTTATTTCTTTTAATCTAAGAGTGTTAGGACAATTAAACATCATTGATCATGGCAGATGAATTCTCAATATGCTTATAAAGAATAGAGGGAGATGATCGAAAAGTCTAAGAGGCTATAATAAAATGGCAGAAGGAGATGCAAGTCCAAATTTTTAAGCTAATAGAACAAGTGATAGCCAGAGAAAAAGAGTTTGAAAATGAGAATCCAAGAAATCAAGGGAATATTTCTAGTACTATCGTTAGCGTATTGAGTTAGAGGGGCAACCATCTCAATGACCCTAACTTATGAGAGCTAGTCCCATAATACATACTGCTATAGACCCTAATGCTCAACAAGGGTTAACAAGTGTAAGACAGGATACCATCTTAAACAATTCAATAGGTACAAATACTGATGAGCTTGTTGAATAAGAAAGTCACAAATTCAAGACTAAAAAAAAAGTAAAAATTGAGAATAGTAAACAAAAGTACTAGCTGCTTGAAAAAAGGCTCAAAGCAATAAAAAGAGTTAAGGATTTAGAAGGTGTTGATATGGATGAGTTAAGTTTGCTACCAGATCTAATTCTCCCTCTTAAGTTTAAGATGCCAAACTTTAAAAAGTCTAGTGGCACTACTTCTCCGCAAGCCCACATCAAAATGTATATCAGAAAAATGATCGAGCACACCTATAATGACAAGCTCCTCATTCACTATTTTCAAGAAAGCTTGTTAGAGTCAACGTTAAGATGGTATAATGATTTGAATAAAGGTTAAGTATAATGTTAAGAAGACTTGGCTAATGCCCTTTTTTAGTAATATAAGCA
>JAQSVH010137835.1:0-13370 GCA_029448705.1 Adansonia digitata | reverse complement strand
GATATTCGAAGATAAACCTTTGATGCTAATATTCGAAGAATTTATAAGTTTTCAACATCTTCAATGGTGATATTCAAAAACAAAGCTTTGATGGTGATATTCGTAGCATTTATAAGTTTTCAATATCTGCGATGGCAATATTGAAAACAAAGCTTCGCTGGTGATATTCGAAGCATTTAAGAATTTTCCAAGTTTTTGATGGTGATATTCAAAGACAAAGCTTTGATGTATAATATACCTAAAAGAAAATAAGGGCTTCCAAGGATCAGAATCAAACAAATTTGATAAGTTGGTGGAGGCCTATAAAGGATGATTGGCCTACGGGTATCGACCTTTTGATAGTATGCCAATCATGGGCAATTTCTATCTCGATTTTAAAATTTTGTATAATTATTTTTGGAAACTGTGAATTGTGAAATGAATTTTTGTTTGTAAATATCATGTATATTCTTATTGACCATTAATTTTATTAATAATGATTTCTAATATCTAGGATAATGAGAACATTTTGAAATATTTTTCTTTGGCAGGTGATCACTGTCAGGTTGAACTCTCTTAAAAAGATCTTTCACTTCTACATATATAATTATGCCAGACATTCCACTATAGACTTTCACCACTGGAGACCTTTCACATCTAAATGTTCTTTTTTATGGATTCCATGAAGGTCAAACAAGTAGGTTATCTCCTAAAAGATTCAGATGTCAATAGTTCAGTAAATGTTAAAATAATGGTAGTAATTCTAAGATCTCCCTTACTTTGGTAACCTTTTTCCATAATTTCCATGACACTTTTCCAAATCCTTGATTCAAGAAGAATAAGAGTAACAGTGAGCCGAAAACACTTTTTTTTTTTTTAAGAAAACCTTTTTAGACCAATTTTTCATATGTAATATATGATATCCAAGATCTTTTCCAAGCCAATCCAATTTTTTTCTTTTTTTTAAAAAAAAGCTCAACCAATCATTGATGGCTATGAAGCCAATAGTATTAAGGGCGTACATTAAGCCTTTATTGAGTGCAATGTCATGTTATTGAAGTATTCAAAATGATTCTAAAAAGGATAACTTTTTCCTCGTGAAATGCTTGATAAATTCAAATGGCTATCTTTAAAATGAAAATGGTCTTCTTTCTCTATCTTTTCTCAAATATAGAAAATTATCCTTTAACAGTCTCCTTTGAGCCTGATAATTTATTTTCTTTCTTTTAAACCCTAATTAAGGATCATCCTCTACACTAGAGGGCAAATAAAGCAAAGTTTCGAAATTAAAAGGAACAAATATGGTCTTAAAGTTACAAGAAAAATAAGTTTGATTATCACAACAAAGTTAGAAATCAAGCAAAGTTCAAGAAAGTTTGAGTTTCAAGTTCAACTATTCAAAGTAAAAAATAAACAAAGTTCAAATTTAAAATTTTCAAAGTAAAAAATCAATAATAAATCAAGAAAGTTCAAATTTCAGGTTCCTTCAAAATAAAGAATGAAGTAGGCAAAAGTAAATGAAAAATATAGATGTGTTTCATCTTGGAAGACATCCCGAGTCGAGTTCTGCTAAAGAAAAGTAATCCTTGAATCAGTTACCTTTAAATACTTGATTTGGGCCTACTTATCCTTTTTTTTCTAAACCCTAAACCATGGCCTACGTTACGTACCTAACAAAGTCTATTTTGATCAAACATAAATATCTAAGCTGTCGGGACATTCCAAGGAAGCTCTTCGTAAATTCATCATTTTGGAATGATTTTTGAGTCTTTGACACTATGGTGGGGCAAGCTTAAAACCATTGGAATTGCTCTTAAATCAACAAAGATAGCCATCAATGGGAAAAAACCCTTTATGCTATTTCAAAAATGATCTAAATCCATGAAAATTTCATGACATCAACAAAAAGTTGAGTCAAGTAACAAAACATTGATTCCTTTCAAAATAACCCTTCAAAATCTTTGTACCCAACCTTGAGAAATAATGGTATTTACTAGTATTAGTTTAATGCCTATCGGGCTATTGTATTTGAAGATTAAAAGAATGTTATAACTTGATTGTTTGCCTTTTAAGGAATTCCTATAAAATGAACACTGATTTGATTTGGTTTTGATAAACCTTGACCTTGTCATATCAATTTCTTCATGACAAATTTTAGCAGTGCCACCCCATTTGTGTCTCTGAATTCATTTCTTCATCTTATTCAAAGAAGTCCCGAATGGTGATCATCGATCAAAAAAAAGTTTTAACATCATAAAGAAGATAGCATGTCCATTATCCTTCATATTGGAAAATCCATAGTTAAAATTATTTTTGAATTTTCATAGATTTTGATCAAGTAAACCTTTTCCCCAGTCAAAATGAGAAGGTGATCTTTTTCCATAAATCCTGGAATTTTGATGAATTACGATAGTTTTAATTATTTTAATAGAAGTTTACGAATATGCCTTGATCAGATATTTATCCAATTGCACAAATTCTATCACTGAATCAGTGAATACTAATTTGATATTTGATATCTAGGGACTTAGCAGGAAAGACTAAATGATTTTTTTCAAAAATCTATCACCTTCTTACGTGATTCCATGGTAAGGTAGGTGAATAAGGCTTTAAAAAATAAATCTTCAATGGTGATATTCAAAGTATTCAAAAAAAACTTCCATGGTGATATTCAAAGCATCCATAAAAGTCTACAAAATTCGTCAAGGCAACTTTATTCGATTAAGCAGAAGGATCGAAAAATTATATGTTAGAATTGAATCCCTTATGATCACCGGTAAGGTGTACAAAAGGAATAGGTTCATTTGTTATTGGTCAGCTTCACTTGGTTAGAAACCAATAAAGCATAATGCCAACTTCGTTTGATTAAGTAGAAGGATCGATGAAGTTTACGTTAGAACCGAATCCTTTGTGATCACCGTGATATTTTTATGCCAAAGGTGTATACGAGGAATAGGTTCATTTGTTATTGTTCAGCTTCACATGGCTAGAAAGCAATGATGACGTTCAACTTCATCTAAATAAGCAGAAGGATTGATGAAGTTTATGTTAAAATCGAATCCTTTGTGATCACCGGATGCTTCTATGCCAAACATGTATAGGAGGAAAGGTTCATTTGTTATTGGTCAGTTGCACTTGGTTAGGAACCAATTTTACGCATGATGTCAAATTTTGTCCAATTAAGTAGAAGGATCAGTGAAGTTTGTCATGGGTGTAAGGGGAAGGATTGGTGAAGTTTTTCATAGGTTTAAGTCAACTTCTCCCGATTAAGCAAAAAAGTTGACGAAGTTTGCCATGGGTTTAAGTTAGTTTCATCCGGTTAAGTAGAAAAATCGATAAAGTTTTCCTAGGTTTATTTCAGTTGATGTATATATATGATGTAAAAAAAATCTTTGTTTGTTGAGTTTATCTTCTGTTATTGTTCTCGTTTAATAGATACCTTTTAAATTTTGTTGGTTAGAGAAAAGAAAAAGAAAAAAAGCTTATATGGCCTGAACAAAATTATGTCTACTTATTCTTTGCCCTATTTCTGACTCCCAACAATGGCCAAAAAACGGTAGCTGTAGACACTTAATTTTGTCCGAGCATATTCCCTGACAGTCCAAAAATATCTGAGATCAAGGATTTAGCGGCCATCTAGTAAGCATAGAATTTCATAGGGCGAACAAGATGCTTTCAAGGCCTATTTAATTGTGCTTAAATGACTGCAGGTGCACGTGACAAAATTAGTGCTATTTCAAGGGTTGTAGAAAACAAATCTCAGACAAAAAAGATGAATTTCAAGGTAAAATAATTAACTTTTAACTTGTGAAATTTTAAAATTTCTTTTTCTAGATGTTATCATAGTCAAATTTTTAATTTTTTTGAATTTTTGAGAACGTTTTGTTAAATTTAAAAAGTTGACCTTGTGTATTTTTATAGATACCAGCGTGGTAGTTATGCCGATATGCACTCCAAAAAATCAAAAGTATTTAAGGAAAATTTTGTATTGGCATGGAATACCACAAGGTGTCAAGCTGTTCATTTTAGTAATTTATTTTGAATTTTTCATAGTATTGCAACGATTATACCCTTGAAATTTTTTCTAATAAAATTATTTTGGATTTTGGTATCTCGTCTTTTTCTTTTTGTAAATTAATATTTTGAATAGTATGTTGTATTTAATTCATTTTATAGAAGTTTCAATGTATTTTTTTTGAAATTTTCCTGGTTCTAAAATATGAACTTTCATTTATTTGTAAAACTTTCGGTAGAATTTTCTTAAGTTTTAAACTTTAGAATTTTTTAAATGTTTCCATTTAATCAATGTTAAATCAGTTTTCCAATATTTGTTTCATTTTATAAGTTTTGTATTTTTAGAACTTTCCCATTTCTAAAATACAAAATTTTCTACTCTGTAAATTTTTTTGGAGGACTTTTCTAAGTTTATAATTTTTAAAATTATTTAAATATCAAATTCATATTAAATTAATTTTTCAAAATTCATGCTATTTTATTAGTTTTGTATTTTCTTTTTGATTTTTTTTTGTTTTTAAAGTACGAAGTTTTCTATTCCGTAAATTTTTTAGGAGGATTTTTTTTGGTTTATAAATTTTAAAATTCTTCAAATATCATTGTCTAATTCATATTAAATCAATTTTGATAAATTTAATCTATTTTATGAGTTTTAGAATTTTTTTGTTATCGTGACATGGAGTTTTCTACACTATAAATTTTTTAGTAGGATTTTTCTGAGTTTATAATTTTTAAAATTCTTCAAATAATTCACTTTAAATTGGCTTTTTAAAATTTAATTTATTTTATGAGTTTTGCATTTTTTTTTACATATAATAATTTTTCTCAATAAGGGTTTTTCTCTTAAAATTTACGAGTTTGATATTTTTAGTGTTTTTTTTATTGTACATAAAATTGTTTTTATTATTGGAATAAATTAAATTATCATATGAAATTTTATTTCAAATAGATAATTTTTTATTTTTTATTTTTAATTTAATCCTTCTAATTAATTATCATATTTTCATGTTGTTTCATATAGATTTATTCATTATTTTTATGTTTTTATGCTTATTTATGCTTGGTAAAAATAGCAACATGTGTGTATATGAATATTTATGAAAATATGTGATGGAAAAAATTATATTTTGCTGAAATATTATGCTAGCAGAACCATGTAGGTGCTGATTTTGTGATGTTTTATTTTACTTCGCTTATTTTGTAAATATAGAAGTATTAGGGACTAAATTGCAAAAATTATAATTTTTTTCTATGGCCATCAATGCTTGACCAATTGCTTGTGGATATTTAATTCATTGTTACGTAGGTTCCATTGAAAAAATAATTTAGAGACCATATATATATATATGTGGTAGACCTTTATATAATTTTTTATTGTGATTGGATAATTATAGTATGATTGTAAAGGGAATTGCAAGTGAAATGCTCTAACTTATGCAAAATTTGAAATTTATAAAGTCGAACCTCAATTTGATTGGGAGATACTGACCTAGCTTCTAAGTTCAAAGTGCCATTGCTTTCTTCATATTCTTAAATTTTTTGGAAACCACTCTCCAAATTTCTGCCCTCGTAGTTTTTGCAGACTTTATTTTCAACTCTTAGAATTATTTATGAAATTATTTTAATTATTTCTTCCTCTGCCCCTTTTTTTTTCTAGCTGCATTGGTCTGTGAATCTTGTTATTTGACACAACTAATAATAATGTTATTTTCTCCCAGAATCGGAGGATGGGAGAACTTCTTCCATTGCTAGTAGAAGTGTTTTATGCTTAGTTTAACATGTTTGAGTGTGTTTTATGTATTTCATATCATTTTGGGGTTAGTTTGCACTTTTACAAAGTTTTGGGACTAGTATGTAAAATACGAAAAAATTGTTTTAAGGCCATTCATGCTTGGCCGACTGCTTGCGTATACTCATGAAAGTGTTTTCACATTTATCTGATATTTATGAATATGTTTTATGCATTTTCCATCATTTTATGGCTATTTTGTAATTTTAAAAGTTTAATGGCTTATTTGCAAAATTACAAAATTTTTGTTCTAAGGCCATAAGTGTTTGGCTGAATTGAAATTGTGAATATTGGTATGATTCCATAATTTTTCATGTTGAATTTTGCGTTTAATTATGATTTTATTTTTGTATAGGGACTAAATTACAAAGTTAAAAAATTTTAAGGATTATTTAGAAAAACTTTGCATTTTAGAGTTAATATGATATTTTTAATATTAATTTTTATATTTTTATCTTTTTTCGTAGGGTTATAAAAATTATTAAAACTTTTTGTATTCTTTCGATTTTTTGTTAGGGTACGAAATGTAATTTTAAAAGTTAAAGGACTTATTACTAATTTTTGCATTTTAGGTCTATCTTGATATTTAAGTTACCTATGGAACGTATAATGATCATTTCATTGTCATTTTCTAGTCTTCTAGCTTATAGGGATACTTATAGGTTTACTTATAGGTTAAAGGTAAATCTTAGGGGTATTTTAGTAATTTTTTAAAATTGAGTCCTATGTGATCACCGGGGTACTTATAGTTTGAAGGTGTACAGTAGGAGTAGGTTCATTTGCTCGTGATGCCATCTAGTCCTTTAGGTACTGAGATACTTATAGGTCAAAGGTAAACCTAAGGGTATTTTTGTAATTTTATTATAAAATCGAGTCTTAGATAGTAACCAAGATGCTTTTATGCCGAAGGTGTATATTTAGGATAGATTAATCATTTTTCATCATATTAGTGTCTATTAGATTACCGAGATACTTTTATATCAAAGGTATACTTTAAGTGCATTTTGATAATTTTTCTCGAGTCGAGTCCTAGGTAAGCACCGGGATCCTTTAGGCCAAAGGTGTATATTTAGGAGAGGTTCAACCATTTATTATCATCTTTGAGTCCTTAGGATAACATAGATACTTTATATTAAAGGTATACCCTAGGAGCATTTTCATAATTTTTCATTAGAATCAAGTCCTATGTGATTATTAGAATACTTTCATATTGAAAGTACATATTAGTAATAGGTTTGTCATATTGGACCCTTTTTTAGGTCTTAGGGTTAACGTTTTTAATAAAATTATGTATTCTTTAAACTAAGGCAAGGTCTCCTAATTAAATTAATACGTGGAATTCCTATCAGAATATGCGAAGAGTTTTATAGATTGTTTTAATAATGAGACACCTTTTTCAAAATGAAAGTCAGGATTTTTCAATTTTTGCAAAAAGAAAACCTTTAATTCCACAAGCTCTCTAGCAGGGTACAAAAGACGTTATAATTTCTAAAAACCTTTCATATTCCACAAGTTCTCCAGCAGGGTATAAAAGTGAATGATAAAAACTTTTGTGTCCTCTTGGTTTTTCAGAAGAATGCGAATGATATCGTAGTTTCCAAAATAATAAAACCCAACTTTTTCAGAATAATAAATTTGGTTAATAAATATTACGAGAATTATAATTAAAGATCAAATGTTAATATGGGACAAAAATCAAAATATAAGTTAACATGGGATTTATAAGGTAATAGTTGCCAAGCATCACGAGAAGGTCAATCCTTACTTGTGATTGTAACTGACTCTTAGGCCCTTTTAAGCAATCTTTGGTATAAGTGTAAACCTTGGAGTTTATTTTTATGGGTTTTGTAATCCTCGAAATGCAAACTCTAGTAGGTGACTAATCTCACCTAGCTAAAATAAGATTGGTGGCGACAAATGGTCGTTTCATAACGACTATTTAAATCTACGTTAACGACCATTTAAAGCTACGTTGAGTGAGTGATTCATCTCGACAACTTAGTCCCTAAACATAAAAAACAAAGAATAATAAAATAATAATGTTATGGCCCAAGTAAAAGAAAATAATGATATATAGATATATATATAGGAACAAAGGGTACAGCCACTAATTTAAGTCGAGTTTGACAAGATTCATATTCGAGCCATGTTGTGATAAACAAAAGGTAGCTAACCCTTCTTTTTGCATACCAGGAAGTATGTAACGATAATAACCCATGAGTTCAGCTTCAATTGATTTTGCGACATGAGATATCTCCTCAGCAATAAATAGAAGAAAGGCTCTTAGGGTAAATAAAGCCCCCTTGAAGATGTGCAAGTAGAATGCCGCGCTATCACCATCAAACATGTCAACTTTGCTTAGGAAGTGGCTCTGAGACTTCATATTCCTTTATATCCAAACCTCAATCGTGAATCCACTTATGGACGATCTACGTTTTGATAAAGCAACTAATCCTTTCCATGAGTTCAATGTCTAAGTCTTTTAACTCCACAATATCATCTGTACTATCTGTGATCTCTTCGAGCATTTGACCTATCTCTGTAGTCGAAGGGATGTCTTGCATAGTCAATATGTCAAACGGCCTTACCTTTAAAAGTTGCTTGACATTTTGTACTTCTCTTACATGCTCGCCCTCTTAACCTTTCATTAAACTTTAACCCTTCTTGTTACCCATTAAAAATTTGGGGCGACTAGCAGATTGATCAAAACCAATCCCAATTAACCCCTCTACTCGACTCCTCATTTTTGGCCTAGAACTCTCTAACCTACCCTTTTAGTAATTTACTTAATGAGCAAATAGTGTTGTACCCTTATCATCCACCCCATAAATATGAAATAGACTTTGAACTATGCTTAGAAGATTAAATAGACTAGATGGTCGAAGAACTTACCTATAACGTTTGATTTCTTATCAACAGTGCGAAAGCAAATGTGAAGAACACTTTCCCTAACCTTTACCCCAATACCAGGCTCTATGCTAAATGCAAAAACCTCTTGTTGCAAACACAAAAGTACGTTCAACAAAACTGCAGCCTAAGTCAAAACCAACCCCATCAATTTGAAAACACCGATAGTGCAAAAAAAAATAAAGTAATCCAACAAGCAAGAGGAAAAAAAGATAAGTGAATTGTACTTTATGCCCTATGAAAATGAAAATAGCTTTTTTACCCCATTACTCAAAAAATCATCGCCTTAAATACCCATCAAAGTTGGCCTTGAAACATGCCCCATAGGCCATGTGTCAAGCAACTATTACTCCCCCTTATCTGCCATATCGTATTTATGACTGTGGTAACTGACAGACCATATATTTAAAATTTGAATTTCAAAACCCACACACGTAATAAATAAAATTTTTTCTACCATTCTCTAATCACCTTACCAGCACTCCAACTAAAGGTTAAACCTGATCACTTTATAATGTCCTTTAGCCCTAGGGGGCAATCGTTATACCTTCGGGCATGCGAATTGACCAAATGTACCATTGCCCAAATGACACGAATACTCGTAGAGGCGACGAATACCTGATTGTCAAATTACACCCAAACATTGACATGGCTGCTTGATAACAACCTAATCTCGGATTAGACGCCTCCTTTTAAATAGCCACCGACACTCGTTGATGAATTCAGCTGAATGACATGGTAGCCCAACAGCTAGCCATGTGTTAGCCGTGTTTCATTAACATCACCTGACAATATGTTTGCTGACAACACCTATAAAAGGGCCGATAAGACCTCAGGTAAACCAACTCTCTCCTATTCCATCTCATTCTCCTTCTTTTCATGTTGAAAATTGGAGAATAAGTTAACCATTGGAGTGTGCCCCAGAGTCTTACTTCCGGCACCTCTCTGACTCTTTTTTTGCGTTGCAGATCCTATTCCTGCTCTCCCTTCCGACCCCCTCCAGAAGAACATCAACACTTGTAAATATTAATTTAATTTTTATAAGTTCATATTATTATAATTAAAAATAAATAACAAATATTTTAATTTTAAAATTTTATAAATTAAAGTAATGTGTATAAAAATAAAAAATAATATTGTATTTTTAACTCCTCTTAAATTATAAATAAAAAAAGTTAAAACAAACAATTTTAATATTGTTGAGTCAATTTAAAAATATTATATATCGGTCATAAAAATTTTCAAAAACTTTAGGGGGCGTGGCCCCTAAATTAGATGTGGCAAATTAGCGAGCTTAGATTCGACTGTCTTCAGATTCAAATTATTTTGGGCTAAAATTCAAATTAACTTTGATTATAATAATTAATTTTACCTTTACTTTTACATAGTGACAAAATTACTAAAATTAAAATTTTAAAAATTAAAAAGTATTTACATAAATAAAAAATTATAAAAATAATTTTATTTATATATTGAGTATTAATATATTTATTTAATAGCATCTATAACTTTTAGTATAATATCATTTAAGTTCAAATAAAAGATAAATAAATAAACAAATTTGATATATATATATATATCTACTTATGGTAAAAGTTAAAAATGATTTGTATATTTTGATAGTTCTTATTATTTTACAATGATTATATACTTAGACTTTGTTAGTTTATATGATATTTAGTATTGATATAGTTAATGATTATATAAGATTTTTTTTCTTTTGGTTTTATAAGTGAGTTAAAATAATTATAAAATATGACCAGATAAATTAAAGGTAAAATCATTAGATTACATTTTAAAAAATCATTAAAATGAAAGACTTTATAAATAGACTTATAAACGTTCATATGTTCATATGTATAACTTTGCACACTGGACTCAATAACTAATTGGGCTCTTATTTACTTAGTCTTACAATTTTTTAACTTTTTTCTTTATTTATTTTGCTTTATTAGATTTTCAGTCTATTTATTATAAATTTTGAAAATTGCTTTTGAAAATTTGGATTTCAAAAAATGGATTTGAATTTAAAAATATTTTGTAATAAAGCATATTCAATATAGCATTCATGATTATTTTCAAATTCATAGATTTGTTAGATGCCTATTTAGTGGTGAATTTGAAATACTTATAAATATTTGTGAATTTGAAATATATATTTTTATACCTTTCAAAAATGTAATCATATTAAATCATAACTAATTCAATCATAATATATAATTTTATTCTCATAATTTAATACCAAATGAAATATAAAGTTTCAAATTATATAATATTGATATGATTTAATATTTGATCATTTTCACTAACATTAGATACATCAATTAATTATTTAAATTAATTTATTAAATTATAGTACTATTATTTTTATATAATAGGTAATTTAATCAATTTATAACTTTTAATTTAATTGTACGTTTATTATTATATGAACTTAGTTTTTATTATAGAGATTTAAAATTTATAAAATTAGATCTATATCACATATAATAGATTTGAATTTATTGTTTTATGAGATTAGAAAAGTTCATGAGAAACTTGATTTTTTTTCTTGATTATTGAAAAAAAATTGGCATCTCATTATCCATTAATAGCAAAGGATATATTAATATTTCAATTACTTTATCTCGAAATTAATATTTAATATGGGTTTTAGAGTTATTACCAAATGAAAAATTTTGTCTTGCACCTCACAATGCAATATTTAAGAATAGAAAAACTTTATTTATTTGATTTTAAGAATTGAATTATATTTTATTTAAATATATTTTATTTGAATGTTGTATTGTTTAGTTCAATTTAATTATTTAATGTTTTAATTTTTAATTTTGATTTACGAGATAATATTTTTATTTTCAAATAAATTTAATATATTATTTATTTGGACCGAAAAAAATCCAATTGCATTGAATTGAAAGTTAACACTTTCTAAGCCTAAACCTTACCCCTAATATTGCACCAAAAAACTTTGCATTGGGGTCAAATAAGAGTTTGTTGCTAAATCAATTGCTAACTAACTTAACTTCCTTCTTAAAAAAAAACCCATTTTTTCTTTTAGTTGCCTCACAAAACATCAAGTTGAATGATAAGCTAAAATTATAATATCATTATGTATATTCAGTTATTGTTTTATTAAAATTAAATTTTTAATATGGAATAAGCATAATCATATACAGTGCATGATTATTTTATAGCAAGTCAAATGTAAAATTAATAATATTTTTTTTATTTTTTATGATTAACTGTTATAAATATAATAATGATAGTACTAAAAACTATTTGATTCATATATAATATGTTTCAAATAAATTTATTTCATAATCTAATTTAAAAATTCACTATTACTTACTTTTATTGATAATAAATTATTAAAAATAATTATATAATAATTATAAATATCTTTTTATAAATTAAATATTTTTAATTAAGAAAAAAATTGATCATTTATTTGTTTATACTTTTACTTTAAATAAAATCCTATAATTATAGTTGTGTTTTTTTCAATTATAAATTCAGATTTTTACAGGTTTCAGATTGGGCTTGATTTGGGTTCGAGTTTTAATAGAATTGAGCCTTCATGGTTTTCAGCTTATGTCGGTTTCAAACTTTTCTAGGTTCAAATTCTTTGGATTCTAACCTTTAACTTTTTAAATCAATTTAGATCGAATCAGACAACCTCGAATCAGTTCGAGTAGATTTTTGAGTTCAAAATTGTTTTGTCAGCTCTCCCACCACAAAATACCATGTAGATCTGCCCTAGGTGACCAAAATATGCAAGAAAAGATGTAGGAGTAGGACTCACCGAACAAAGCAGATGATTCACTTAAGAGAAAAGCCGGAAAGAATGCACCACTTCCAAGTGGAAAATTCTAAAATCAGCTCTTTATAGTAAGCTTCCCATCAGCTTAAAACAAAATGAACTATTGGATTCAAAATTCTTCATCTCAACCATTGCTTAAAAAAGAAAAAAAAACTTGGTTAACCTATTAACTAGGTAACATTTAACCTCATTTTTTTTCCTTCTTGTTCATTTGGCTTTTTAGCTGCTAACAATCTCATTCTCTTTCTGTTGGTGATGATGTGTGTGTGGCTACAGCAGCTTAGATTTCATTGGCATCCATTGTGCTTGCTTTTATATGGTCTCCAAGATAAGTTTTTTTTCTTTTCCTTTTCGTATTTTTTATTTTCCTAGTATCAAATTTGTAAAAATTGAAAATTTCTAATTTAGGGTTCTTCATCTTAAGAGTTGTAAATTGGGATCTCACATCTTTCGAACATCTTTGTTGGTGCTTTACAGCTTCTCTAGCTTTGAATTGAAAGAATCTGAAAATTATCAGATCATGTCCCCAAAGGATCTAGCCAACTTTGTTCTCTCTTATTGGGCTGGGCTAACTATTAGTATTTTGAACCTTCTTTCCCTTCCATATTATAACTATGGTTCAAGATTTCTGATTGCCTTGATTAATTGCCACTTTTTGTTTTGTTTTTCTAGTGCTCTGGGAGGAACATCAGCACCCGCCTGATCTCACCATTGTTTTTGTTGGTACAGAGGTAATATTCTTGGAATACTTTTTCATATTATTTTTGAAGCTTCACATTTAAGCATCCCTTTTCATCAACAATTCTTGCGTTCAACATTGAAAAAAATAATGACAGTAATAGTAATAGTAATAGTAATAGT
>JAQSVH010137619.1:0-28874 GCA_029448705.1 Adansonia digitata | reverse complement strand
GTTGAAGTACTCATAGGTGTGGAACAAGGCTTTGCTTCATCCATTTTGAACCTCTTGAGTAATTCCTTGGTGTACTTCGCTTGATTAATGAATATGCCATCTTTAGTTTGTTTAATTTGTAATCCTAAGAAGAATGTTAATTCTCCCATCATGATCATCTTGAACTCACCTTGCATTAACTTAAAAAATTCTTGATAAAGAGATTCATTAGTAGCACCAAAGATAATATCATCAACATAAACTTGAATCACTAAAATATCCTTTTTTTTACTATTATAAATAGAATTTTGTAAACATTGCCTCTATTGAAACCTTTTTCAATTAAAAATTTTGGAATTCTTTCATACCATGCCCTAGGTGCTTGCTTTAGTCCACATAAAGCTTTTGAAAGTTTAAAAACATGATTAGGAAAATGAGGATTTTCAAACCAGAAGATTGCTCAACATAAACTTCCTCATTAATGAAGCCATTTAAAAAAGCACTTTTGACATCCATTTGATTTAACTTGAAATTGTTGAAACATGCAAAAGCTAGTAGTATTCTAATGGCCTCTAGTCTAGCTATGGGGGCATAAGTTTCATCATAATCAATTCCTTCTTCTTAACTGTATCCTTTAGCTACTAATCTAGCCTTATTCCTAATTATTGTTCCATTCTCATCAAGTTTGTTCCTAAAAACCCATTTAGTACCTACAATGGGATAATTACTAGGTTTCTCAACTAAATTCCAAACTTACTTCTTTTAAATTGGTTTAACTCTTCCTGCATAGCCATGATCTAACTATCATCTTTTAGAGCCTTATATAAATTCTTGGGTTCAATTTGTGAAAGAAAGGCTACAAAATTGCATGTATTTCTAAGGGATAATCTAGTTCTTACCCCTTACTTAGGATCACCATTTATCTCACTTTGTTTGACAAAAGTCAACTCTCTAAGATGATTTCTTTCCCTTTCTACTTAAGTTGGCTCATGTAGTTCTTACTTTTTTGGATCTTTTTGATTTTGCATTGCTTGTCTTTACACCTTATGTGATGTTTGCTCTTGGTAAATCTCTACGTCATCATTATCAAAAGACACATTTCTCAAGGCTAACTTAGCTTCATCAAATATAACATGTATTGACTCTTCAACAACTAATGTTCTCTTATTAAACACTCTATAAGCTTTAAAATTTGTTGAATAACCAAGAAAAATTCCTTCATCACTTTTTGCATTAAAATTAACAAAGATTATCCTTTCCATTATTTAATACAAAACATTTACATCCAAAAGGATGAAAGTAGTTAATATTGGGTTTTCCTCCTTTAAAAAGTTTATATGGAGTTTTCTTTAGGATTGGCCTAACCATGGCTCTATTTATAATATAGCAAGAAGTATTAATGGCTTTCGCCCAAAAATATCTTGGTAAATTTTTTTGCAAAGCATCATTCTAGCCATTTCTTCTAAGGTTCTATTTTTTTCTTTCAACAACTCCATTTTGTTGAGAAGTTCTAGGTGCTGAGAAGTTATGGTTAATACCATTTTCATTATAAAATTTATCAAGACAAAGGTTTTCAAATTCTTTTCCATGATCACTTCTTACACTTGGAATAGAATAACCTTTTTCATTTTGGATAATTTTGCAAAAAGTAATGAATTTTTTTGAGGCTTCCTTTTTAGAGTGTAAGAAAAAAACCCAAGTAAACCTAGAGTAATCATCTACAATAACAAATCCATATTGTTTACCTCCTAAACTTAATATCCTAGTAGGACCAAAAAGATCAACATGAATAAGTTGTAATACTCTAGTAGTTGAGACAATATTAATTGGTTTGAATAAAGCTCTTCTACGTTTGCCTTGGACATATGCATCAAATATTCCATCATTATCAAATTTCATTTTTGGCAATCAAACAACAAGGTCTTTTCTAGATAGTTTGGAAATTACATTCATAATAGCATGTCCTACTTTTCTATGCCATAACCAATGCAAATCATCATTATTAGCAATGAAACAAACATTTTTAAAAGATAAGTCATCTAGATGCACAACGTAAACATTTCCTTCTCTATGTCCTGCAAAAATAATTTTATTTGTCTTAACATCAACGACTCGACAATTTATTAATTCAAAAATAATTTTCATGCCTTTATCGCACAATTGGCTAATACTAAGGAGATTATGTTTGAGACCTTTGAGAAATAGAACATTTTCAGTGTTGGATGAAGAATTGTTACCTATGGTTCCAATACCTTTAATTTGTCCTTTTGAGTTATCACCAAAAGTAACACTTCTTCCATCCTTAGGCTTTAGCTCCACGAATTGATTTTTGTCACCGATCACTTGTCTTAAGCATCCACTATCAAGGTACCAAGAATTTTCCTTTGTTGAATTTGCCTTGAAGCAATGCTCTTCCTCTTACAACCACAAAATCATATTTTTTTTTTAGGTACCCAAAATTTTTTGGGTCGTTGAGTATTAGTGTTCAAAATTTTTATGCCTTTTGGAATCCATTTAAATTTTATAGCTTAATCTTAAGATGTGCCAACACCTTTGGGGATCCACATTCTCTTAATAAGCTTATCTCTATAAGTGATAGTTACTAAGGAACATGTATGGAATGTGTGACCAAGTTTATGGTAATTTGTACATATGCTAGATGCATCAAATGATTTGTTTTGTGTTATAAAGAAGTTTTCAAAGTGAGTTTATTTTTCAATTCTATTATAACCCAACCATCTTTATCAAGAATACTCTTCATGTTTCTAGCATGTTATTTAATTTTTGTTGTGCTATATAAAACCTTGTAAATGAATTATGCAAGTTTGTGTTCTTCTTGGTTAGATCATCAATATTGACTTATAACTTATCTACTTTCTTCTTAAGATCATCATTTGTCATGCTTAGTGTTTCATTTTCTTTCTTAAGTTTAAAAATAATTTTCTTTTATTTTATATTTATAACTTCGAATCCTAATGCTAATTCATCAAATGCATTTTGTAATTCATCAAATGAGTAAGTATTAGCATTAGAAGATACCTTGGGCTCATAATGAGCCATGAGACATAGGTTGGCCACCTCCTCATCATTATTATCGGATATGTCACTATCATTCCATGTGGCTGCCATAGTCTTTTTCTTTTGCTTTTTCAGGTTTGATTTCTTCCACATTAGACATTCAAATTTGATATTTCCCGTTTTCTTGCACTTATAGTGAATAATTTGTTCTTTCTCTTTCTTGCTAAAGTCTCCCTTCATCATTTCTTTTCTATGAGGTCTTCTTACTTGGTTCATTCTCATGAATTTGTTGAATCTTTTGGCGAACATGGCCATTTCTTTATCTTCCTCAACCTCTTCATCATCGTCATCACTATAAGTGGTTGTTTTAAAGGCAATACTTGCCTTCTTTGATGGTTCTTGTCTATGCTTGATCTTTATTTCATAGGTTAGAAGAGAACCTATGAGTTCATCCAAAGAGAGTGTGTTGGGATCTTTGGATTCTTCAACTGCTGTTACTTTTGCTTCCCAAGACTTGGGAAGATTATTGAGTAGCTTTTTTACCATCTCTTTATTTGGATAGATCTTTCTGAGTACCTTCAACCTGTTGATGACATCTGTAAACCTATCCGACATTTCTTTGATGGTTTCATCTATCTTCATCTTGAACAATTCATAGTCAAATGTGAGCATGCTTATTTTGGATTCCTTAACTTGATCTGTTCCTTCATGTGTGGTTGTTAACTTATCCCGCACTTGCTTGGCATTGTCATATAATGAGACTCTATTATACTCATTCGAACCAAGAGCACAAAATAATGTGCATGGCCTTAGCATTTAATTATGCCATTTTAGTGTCTTGTTCATCCCATTCTTCTTCTTCCTTTGGCACAACACAATCTTTAACTCTGCTCTTTGGGATGAGTGGTCCATTGACGATGATCTTTCATACTTCATAGTTGTTTGCTTGGATAAAGTGTCTCATCTTTTTCTTCTAATATGAGTAGTTGTCAGCATTGAAGAGTGGAGGCCTCATGATGGAATACCCTTCAAGTTCTATAGGAATTTCATTTATCTTTAATGCTATGAGACAAACTTCATCTTGGTTTTTCAACCCTTGTGGGTTTCTTGAGGCTTTGATTACAATGTTTGCATTCTCCATTTTTGAGCTATCAAAGATCTTTTCTCAAGGTTGTGAGACCTATAATGGAGACCAAAGCTCTTGATACCAATTGTTAGCTTTAAAGGAGAGATTGAACCAAGAGAAAGGCTGAATTGGTTCTATAAAAACTTAATAAGTTTAAAGTAAATTGAAAATTAAAAAAAGATAAAGAAGAGAAAAACTAACAATCAATGTATAGAGGTTCGGTCCTTTAATTCAGCACCTACGTCCTCTCTTCTTAGTACTTTCTTACCAAGGTGATTCCCACAATTCACTAAGCAAATTGTTACCTTTAAGGCTAAGGTATAACTTTACACTACTATCTTTTAAGGCTTAGATAGAACCTTTCAAATACTTTGAGAATTATACCGTAAACTCTCAAATATTTTCACTCACTTTCACAACCCTTTTTATGTTATGAAAGAAGTATTTTGCAAACAAATTAAACCTCTAGTAAGTAGATGTCTGCTGGAATTTAAGCACAAGATGAATGAGATACAAATAGGCTTAAAGAGAATAAATTTGATATAAGTGGAAATCAAGAATTTGATGATTTAGAGCTTTTTGTTGTTTAATGATTCAATAAAATCTGTATCGCTGCTTTTTTAGTTGTTTGGAACCTTCATTTATAGCGAAAAATTGATTCATAGATGTTAGGCATTTAATGTGGTGGTTGGAGAGCCATTGTAGCCTTCATAAATGCTTGTTTTCATTCTATCCCGAGCTATAATATCGATACAATACTAATAGTATTGATACAAAAATAAAAAAAATGGACGTTATAGCTTGTTGTATCGATACAGCGATTTGAGTATCAATAATAAGCAAGCTGTATCGATATAGATATCATTGTATCGATACATTTGAGGGTTTCAGCCAAACCTTGGCTACTGCCAAGCCTTGTATCGATACATGTGGGGTGAGTATCGATACTAAGTAGCATGTATCGATACATACACACTTGTACCAATACGTTTGAGGCTTTCATCTAAACCTTCACTACTGTTAAGCCTTGTATTGATACACATGGGGTAAGTATCGATAGTATACAAGCTATATTGATACATTCACACTTGCATTGATACATTTAAGGGCTTTTAAGCATAGTATCGATATATTTGTTCTTTGTATGACACCAACCTTTAAAAACATTTGTGAAATGATTTTTGTTGACTCAAACAAATCTAAAAAGTTATTCTCAGTATAAATATACTTTTTAGAGCATATAATTTTTGACAATTTACAAACTTAGTATTTTTCAAAATGTTTTTCAATTTAAACACAAATAACAAGTTGAGTATTAATTTAACTTACGTTGTTTGTTATATGAAAACCAAAATCAAGGTTAACAAACATGTTTTAGGTGATTTTAACATTTTAGGGGCCATTTTGCAATTTTAAAATAATTAAGGGCTACATTGCAAAATATGCAAAAATCATATTTTATGACTAAAAGTGCCTAGCCAAACCTTCATGTAGATTTTTTTTCATGATTTTTGGGTTAATTCTTGGCTGATTTGATGATTTTTTTGTGATGTTTTGTGATGTTATTTTTTATGTAGGGGTCAAAATGCAATTTTACAAAGTTCAAGGGTTATTTTGCAAAATATACAAAAAAATTATTTTAAGGCCAATGTGTTTGGCCAAATTCTTCTTGATATATTTGATGTATTTTCCATTATATTATCATGTGATTTGATGATTTTTAGGGCATTTTACCATGTAAGGATTAAAATTAAAATTTTTTAGAGTTTAGGGACTAAATAGTAAATTTTCATATTTAAAGGGCAAAATGTATATTTCACTAGTTTTAACGATTTCTATTATTTCTATGGCCTTTCATCGGGATATAGAAATTTTTATAACTTTTCATATTTGTTTAGTCCTCCGAAGGATACGAAATGTAATTTTCAAAAATCTAATGGCATTTTGGTAATTTTTCTCACCAAGATACTTTTATGCCAAAGGTGAATATTTAAGATTCATTCAGCCTTCCAAGGTCATTTAGTGTCCATTAGGGGTACTAAGATACTTTCATGGCGAAGGTAAACCCTAAGGGCATTTTCATAATTTTTTTCATCGAAATGCTTTTATACCAAAGGTAAATGTTTAAGGTTCCTTTAGCCTTTGAAGGTCATTTTTAAGTCCTTTAGGGGTATCGGGATACTTTAATGGCGAAGGTATACTCAGGGGGCATTTTCATAATTTTTCCTACCCAGGTGCCTTAATGTCAATGATAAGCCTTAGGAATATTTTAATTTTTCTTAGAACCCAATCCTAAGTAGTTATCGGGTACCTTAGTGCCGATGGTAAGCTGTAGGAATATTTTAATTTTCCTTAGAACCCAATCCTAAGTAGTTACTGGGTACCTTAGTGTCCATGGTAAGCCTTAGGAATATTTTAATTTTCCTTAAAACCCAATCCTAAGTAGTTATTGGGTGCCTTTGTGTCAATGGTAAGCCTTAGGAATATTTTAATTTTCCTTATCGATGGTAAGCCTTAGGGATATTTAAATTGTTCTTAAAACCTAATTAAGTAACCACCTGGTGTTTCTATGCCAAAGGTATACTTTAAGGATAAGTTCATTTTTCTTTTATCTTTTTAGTCCTTAGATTCAAATTAGTACTTTAGTGTCTAGACCAAGTCATAGGTCCTTTATTTTTGTTTCAACTAATTCCTATGTCTTTGTAAAATAAAGGCAATGTCTCAGAGTTAGAGTGATACGTGAAATTTCTCCCACCCATATGTGATAAGGGTTTTACGAGTCATTCTAATGACGAGATACCTTTTTCAAAATAGAAATTAGGAATTTTATACAAATAAAAACCTTTCACATTATGTCAGGTACTTCAGTAAGATGTGAAAGAAATTTTGGTTTTTTGGAACCTTTTAGGTCCCTTTGGTTTTTCATTGGGGTATAAAAGGAAATAATAAAAACTTGTGTCCCATTGGTTTTTCAGTGGGGGTGCGTAAGATGTTTCAATTTTCAAAATGTAAAACCTTGATTTTCTGTCATTGAATAATAAAATATTATTTTAATAATACAGGAATTGTAATTAAATACCACATATTGAAGCCAAATAAAAATTTAAATTTAAATTAACCATGATTAATAAGGTACCAATTTTGGGCACTACGAGAGGATCGATCCTTACTTATAGCTATAACTGGCTCCTAAACTTTAAAAATGATCTCTAGTACTCCGTAGGATGAAATTTTTCTTTAAGGTTTCATGACCCTTAAAGCATTAATTCTAATGGGTGACCAATCTCACCTGGCCAAAACAGAGTGGTGACGACTCTAAACAAATGGTTATTTCGTGATGGCTATTTAGGGTTAAGATGGGCGAACAATTCATCTTAACTATCGAGTCCCTAGAAATAAGAGAATAGTAATATTAATATGGCCCCAAAAAAAAGAAAAATAAATAATTTTGAGATAATGATACATCACTAATTACATAGTCAAGGGCCGTTTAAGTCGAGCTTGGTCTAGATTTGCATCCAGGCCACATTATGACAACTTAGGACTCCATTGTGGAACCAATTTTTAGAGAGTCAAGCCTAAAATTTATCATGTGTTAATTAAATTTTAATTAATATGGTTTCAATTGGTATTTAGTTTCAATTCCCATTTTGGAAAATTTTTCTTTACGACTTATTTTATTTTTAAGTCAATGTTTGTGTATTTCTTTTTATTTTAAAAAAAGGGTGTGCTTATCCCTTCGCACACACTGTACACATCTACAATAATTTCCCTTCCGTCTAATGTGGGAGGGACATAAGTACCTAATTATTTAGGAAGAGGTGAAGTAGCTTTGCCTTCTGAGGTGTTAGCCTCTGTTTAGGCTAGTGAAAAGCCTACAAGGTGTAAATTCCTATGCCTACCTAAGGTTTTAGCCTCATTACAAGCACAGAAGATACTCCCCCTCGAATTGAACCTTTTCTGACATAAATCCGTTATGGATAAGGAAAAGGTACCTCGTTAGTCTATTTTGGATTAGAGGCAGTTTAAGAATCGATTTAGAGGTCTGACCTAAGCCACATATAGTGAATCTTGGTAGCTCCCTAGTTAGCACCCTACCCTTACTATAGATGTCATCGAGGTTAGGAACATACGAAGGGATATGTGTACCTTTTTCTTTCTTTATTCGCCTGCTTTATTTCAATTAGATCTTTGTGATATTATTTATTGCTATGTTTTATTATCTGGGATATTTATTTCATGGATACTAACTTGTTTACCTTTTCTTTTCTTGTCCTTCTTGTGCGTCATTCATTTGCATCATGGGTGTTTACTTTAGGCCTAATTTTAGGTCCAGCTAATTTCCATTTGATTTTATGGCGAACCAATCAAAAGTGGTGGTTATTTCTAAAACTTTTGAAGAAGTCTGCATAGAGTCTGAACTGAATCAGAGAAAATGGGGGGACTGCATACCTGGGGACTTTGTATCAAGACTGTTGAAGATCACACACTTGATTCTCAGACAAAATAATATTTTTGAATTAGTACATATATGGGAAGGATGGGATAAAGCCAAGCAAAACCAGTTTACGGCAAAATATGGACATACGGCCATGTTGTTAAAGATCCCCATAAATGAACAATTAGTTTGAGTTGTGATAGAATTCTGGGACCCCTCTTACTGATGCTTTCCATTTAACCACCATGACATGACCCCCACCATAGAAAAGATTGCATCATTATTAGGGTTGGGATAAGTGGAGACAAGACCTATATACTGCAAAAAGTGCAACTCGGTGAGTCATTGAAAGAGATTGGCATAGATCTTGATTTATCTCCCTAGTTTTTTCGCTTCGAACATAAGGGCAATACCACAGTTGTTTCATGGAAATTTTTGAAGTAGTAGATTAAGGATCAGCAAGAAAAAGAGGAAGCCCTTGATGCATTTGCTTTAGCCATATACGGATTGGTTTTCTTTCTAAGAGTGCTTGGACATGTGGAAGTAGCAGTGATTGAGCTCTTTGACGGGTTAAAGCAGAATATGCATCCTACCCTAGTAATCTTACCAGAAATCATTTGAGCACTTAACGTGTGTTAGAGGTTGGGCAAAGGCAAATTCTTCCAGAGAGCACTAGTTCTATATATCTAGGCCTGCAACAATTTTTGGGGAGATGGCATCGATAGGATTAGACCCTATTTCTCACACTCTATCCCTTTCCAGCATTTTATGGAGAAAATTTGGCCATGGTCGTCAACAAAGAATCAGTGGGTGATGTCATTGAAGAACTTGGCTCTGAAAAAGATAACATGGAGAGCTCCTTGGTTTGCACCCAAATCTGTCCTGTATAGGTGTGGTCAATTGTCATTTGTCCGTTTGCTCAGATTATGGGGTACAGTCGGATATATGCCACTCTTGGTCTGACGGTAATATAGGACTAAGCAATTCATCCCCATGACTTTCGATTTGGCTAGTATGGATTTGGATTATCATGAGGAAGGAACATGCTTCCGACAACCACTGTACATGAGAAAAAGAGATACAAGTCTAGGCTGCTCTTTCACATAGATCAAACCACTTTTCGATACGACACATGGAGATCAATTTGGGGTTATCATTTGATTATTCCAAGCATAGAGGGGGTTGGTCTTCAAGCAGCTATTCAACCAAAACCTTATGTGCCTTCTCAAGTGGAGTTAACAGAGAAGAGGTAGAAAAAGACTGAAAAAAGCAATTGCTGAGAATCAAGCCCTCTAGGAAGAGATCACATATCTGAAATTGAAGACGGAAGCTAAAGAAAAGGATCTTCAAAAAGCATGATTAGGTAGAACAAAAAAAGAATATGAAAATCATTGGTCTATTTAAAGCTCCAATAAATCTCCCAGTCAAGTTCTTGAGGAAATGCATAAGCTCTACAGAGAGCCTAGAAAGTGGACAGCTAAAGCTATAGAAGCAAAGCCAAGGCAGTTGCATTCGAACAAGAGCAAAGGGCACACACAAATACATGAAGACAATGAAATATGTCCACCAACAATGAGTGGCTCAAAAATGCCCTTCACCAAGAACGAAAAATGATGACAGAATTACTCCAAGAAAAAGAAGCACTCATTTCAGCTTTAAGGCAAGTAAGACAATAGTTGTTTCAAAGAGAGCAAGACATTGAGGCATGGGCCAAAGCATACGAGGAAATGGATGTTTTTTGGGATAACAAGTTTTGTCAAGTCCAAGACGAACGTGACAAGTGGACAGCTAATTTGCTAAGGTGATAGTTTTACATTGATCATATGATAAAACAAATTCACTCAGCAGTTATCCAAGCGAGGGGCATGGTAGAGAGAATCGAAGGACTTCGAAGACAGATCAACCCAGTTGGTGAAATCGGCCCGACGATTCTTTAGTTTTTGGAACAAGCCAAAAAACAATATGACCAAATTAGGAAGTTTTATGGACATAATTCTAATATGATAAGTGATATGTAATTCCCTTCTAAAATCAATGAAAATTATGGATTTTGAGGTCTTGTAGTAAAGCAAATGCCCTTGAATACATTCATTACTCATGCATGCATACACATACACATATGATTATTGATCTATTAATAATTACCTAATTCTCAAAAATTTTAGAATTCACACAAGGTTTAACCATTGCGAATCGAGACCAATCAACATCGTCAATACCCACACATAGTTACTACACCAGAGCAAGAGTAAGGAGAATGGCTGAAGACCATACTACAAGATTGGAATGGCTCAAGAAAAGCCACAAGCAGGCTCAAGAGGCAAAAAAGGAAAAGGAAAAAGCCAAACTACTACTCCTTAAAAAAAGGTTAAAGGCCATAGAGGGCACCGAATTATATAAAAATGTAAACGTTGAAGACCTCGACTTAGTCCCCGATCTTGTTCTCCCTTCAAAATTTAAGATGCTAGAGTTTGAGAAGATTAAGGCACTTCATCGCCACAAGCACACATCAAAATCTTCATCAAAAAAATGGTTGGCTACTCACAAGATGATAAATTCATTATCCACTATTTTCAAGAAAGCCTATTAGGATCGGCTTGAAGATGGTACAATGATTTGAATAATACCCAAATTAAATGCTAGGCCAACTTGGCAAGTGCTTTTCTCCAGCAATACAAGCATATAGCTGAATGGACTCCAGATTGTTTGACCCTCCAAAATTTAGAGAAGAAATCAACCGAATCCTTTAAAGAATATGCCCAACGATGAAGCACTTAGCCTCTTAAGTCCAACCGCCCTTGGTAGAGAAGGAAACGACAATGTTATTTGTGATACTTTACATTAACCCTATTACAACAAGCTAGTATGAAATGCGACAAAGAATTTCTCTGATCTTGTAGTCTTTGGAAAAATGGCCGAATTAGCCATTAAAGCTGAAAAACTTACATCAGGAGAGTTTTTCAATGCAAAGAAGCTAGGACCAGCAAAGAAAAAAGATGAAACACCATCAGTCGATAATGTGAGCCAGCCATACCGCTCAGAATCTCGCCCTTATTATCAAAATCCAAGATAAATGCCCTAAAACACTTATCCATATAACACACCTTGAGCACCTATTTGAATAACTATCCAAGCTACCATTCCAAACTCACTTCACAAAACCAGCTAAGACCTAACACCAATACATAATCCTAAAGAACCAATCAAACTAGACTCTATTTTAACCTTACTCCTTATTCATACAAGGAAATGTTTGACAAATTTTCAGAAGCAAGGCTAGTAGCGCCAATTTTTGCCAAACTATATGACTCGAACCTACACTGTGAATACCATGCAATACGGGGTCACTTAATTGAAAACTGCCAACCTTTTAAGCATAAAGTTCAAAGCCTTTAATAGAGGTGCCTTTAAGTTTGATAATGTATCGACTCCCAATGTGGCAGTAAACCTTTTGCCAGATCATCCTAAACCCAGAGTCAACATCATCAGCATTGAAAACAGGCAAAGGACGAAGTTGAATGTGGAAGAGGTCAAAACACCCTTGGAGAAAGTACATATGTTCTGACCAAAGTCAGAATCCTTAGCCAGAATCGAGAAAACATGAAAGGATAATTTGATGATGGTGTCAATTTCTGTAAGTATCACCTAACTTTAAGGCATACCTTCCAGAGTTGCCCAGATTTTTGAATATTGATTCAAAGGGTGATGAATAATGGTAAGATCGAGTTTTAAGAATAGACTAAAGTGAAAGCAAAAAAATCAGTCAATATGGTAGGGGAAGGATCATCACAACCCTTATACGGTATCAGTCGCCCTCTCATTATTCGTTGCAACCAGACCATGCCTCCAAAGGTGGATATGACCCTTAGACTGGTTATTAATGCACCAACACCATTCCCTTATCAAGATACTAAATAGGTGCCATGGAAGTATGATGGCAAGGTCATCACTCTAGAAGCTGTTATTGCCCAATTGGTATCTGTCCATATCATAGAAGTCAGCCATGTTACAAAAAGTGGGCATATATATGGAAGGGAAACCGATGAAGCCAGTACAAAGGCGAAATCCAAGGCACAAACATCTGGGAAAGTAGTGGTTATCAAGGATGTCTTGAAGGAAAAATAAAAACTAGTAAAGGAAAAAGAGGTAGCTGAATTCCTAAAGTATATCAAGCACAGCGAATACAGTGTCATAGAGCAATTAAAGCAACAACCAGCGAAGATTTCCTTGGTAATTTTGTTGCTCAGTTCTAAACTTCATCGAAACGCTTTGCTAAAAGTACTAAATCAGACCTATGTCCCTCAGGACGTTTTTGTCAATAAACTTGATCGCCTGGTAAACAATATTGTTACTGACAACTTCATCTCATTTAGTGAGGATAAAATTTTTCCATGAGATAATATTTCAATAAAAGCCCTCCACATCACGACTCGGTGCAAAGGGACCATACTACCTAAGGTTCTTGTTGACAATGGCTCTGCTCTAAATGTCATGCCATGGAGTACAATGTCCTATTTTCCTGTAGATGTTAGCCAAATCAAACAAAGCCATACGATTGTCAGGGGTTTTGATGGAACAAGGAGGGACATTAAAAAAACTATTTTAGTTACTTTAGAAATTGGTCTTTGCTCATTTGAAATCGAGTTCCACGTTATGGATATCACTCTAGCATACAATTGTTTGTTAAGACAACCATAGATTCACCTCACCGGGGCCATTCCATCATCCTTGCATCAAAAAGTCAAGTTCATTGTGGATAAAAGATTGCTGAATCTGTCTAGGAAGAAGACATAGTCACTATGATATCTACGAAGGCTTCTTACATTGACATAAATGCTAAAACTGATGAATGCTCTTTTAGAGTTTTTAAGATTGTTAATGCGACCTTTATATTAAAAAGATCAATCATCCCTAAATTAAGGAGATTTAAAAGCACATGTATGGGCCTCAAGTTGATAGTAGGGAAAAGAACCTTAGTAAAAAAAACTTGAGAAATGTTTGCAAAGAATCAGCCAGGCCATTAATGTCAGTGGTAAGAAAGATGAATATCAATTAGGCTTTAAGCCAGAAAGAGTTCAAAAAAAGAATAAGAGAAAAGCAGCCATCCTTGGGTGTTACCAATAGCCAGGCCAAAAATCAACTCCCTACCCCTTATTGGAGGAAATTTTCTACTATGTAGGAGTCAATCTAGGAAATGGAGATAAGAAACCAAGAACATTGTTCTGGTAATCAATGAAGCCTTCAAAGAGCATCATGTTGCTACCATTGGAAGAGATGATGAAGAGTTCACTGAGGATCATGGGATTTACTTATTCACTTTGGATATGTTAAAGAATTAGACATGTGCTGAGAGAAGCATAGTGTCTAGGCCAATCCCAAAGTAATAACTAAGAAACAAACTTTATCATCTATAAATTTTTTGTAAAAACTTATAATGTTAATTTATCATCAATAAAAGTGAAAGGCATGTAATCTTTATTTATATAATCTTTCTTGGCTCTCTTCTTTTCTTATATTCGTTTCTTTAATGATTTCTTATCTCAACATCTCTTTTCATTTTTTGCATCCATACCCTATTCATATCCCATATTCTTTCGCCCATTTTTTCCTTGCTTTTGCCTTTGTAGAGAAACAGATAAATCTGATCAGGATTCAGAGGTTAATTTAGAATAGACTATTTGCTCAAACGAGGTTGATCTTAAAGAAGATATCAATGATCATATCTTGCCTCCTAATTTGTTAAAAATAATTGAATAAGAAGATGAGCGCATAATACCCCATGAAGAGCCCACTGAAATTATCAATTTAGGGAATGGTGAAAATGATAAGAAGGAAATCAGAATAGGAACTGCCATAAAAGCTTTCACCTAAGAAGATTTGATAAGTCTGCTGCATGAATTTTGAGAATCTTTACATGGTCTTATCAAGACATGCTAGGATTGGATGCAGAGATTGTGATTCATAAATTACCCTTGAATCCAAAATGTAAACTAGTTTAATAGAAGCTAAAGAGAATGAAACCAGAGATGCTTTTGAAGATAAAAGAAGAGGTTAAAAAGTAGTTTGAATCTAGATTTCTAAAGGTGGTAAAATATCCAGGGTGGGTTGCAAACATTGTTTCGATTCCTAAGAAAGATGGAAGAGTTAGAATGTGTGTAGATTACTAGGACCTCAATCAAGCAAGCCTAAAAGACAACTTCCCCCTCCCTCATGTAAACACCCTAGCTGATAATAATGCAAAGAACTATTTATTTTCCTTTATGGATGGATTTTTGGGATATAACCAAATTAAAATTGCTCCAAAAGATATGGAGAAGACCATATTTATATAATGTAGGGAACATTTTGTTACAAAGTAATTCCATTTGGGTTGAAGAATGCGGAAGCAACTTACCAAAGGGCAATGGTCACCCTATTCCATGACATGAAGCATAAAGAAATTGAAGTGTACATTGATGAGATTATTGCTAAGTTCCCTTAAAAAAAAAGTTAAGTAGCAAACCTGCGAAAGTTGTTTGAAAGGCTGATAAAATATCGGTTAAAGTTAAACCCGATGAAATGTGCATTCGAAGCTAGGTCTAAAAAATTGTTAGGTTTTGTTGAAAGCAAAAGAGGAATTGAGGTTGATCCGAATAAGATCAAAGCTATACAGGAGTTGCCATCCCTACGCACACCAAAAGAAGTGAAAAGTTTCTTGGGGAGATTGAATTATATCGCTAGATTCATATCTCAACTCATGGATAAGTGTGATCTAATTTTTCAACTTTTATAAAAACAGATCCTGGCGAGGAGGGTAATGAATGCCAAAATGCTTTCAAAAAAGTTAAGTAATATTTCTCCAATCCACCAATATTGGTACCGCCTATTTTGGGATGACCTTTGATCCTGTATTTGTCAGTGTTCGAATGATCCATGGGCTGTATGTTGGGGCAGCATGATGGGATTGGCAAAAAGGAGCAGGTAATCTATTACCTCAATAAGAAATTTTTGGATTATGAGTTAAACTATTCCTATATAGAGAAGATATGTTGTGCTCTAGTCTGGACAGCGAAAAGGCTTCGACCGTACATGTTATATCATGTTACATGGCTGATCACCAAAATAGACCCAATCAAATATCTGTTCAAACAGCCAACTTGATCAAAAAGGATAGCTAGGTGGCAAGTTCTACTATCTGAATATGATATCATTTATGAAAGCTAAAAGGCGATCAAAGAAAGTGCCATTGCTGAATTCTTAGCAAGCTAGGCGCTTGACGATTATCAGCCATTGGATTTCGAATTCCTTGATAAGGACTTAATGAATATTACGATTGAAGAAGAAGAAGAGTCATTGGAAGGATCTACATGGAAACTGTATTTTGATGGAGCACAAAATGCATTGGGCCATGGAATCAGTGTAATTTTAATATCTCCAAAAGGGCATTATTACCCTTTTATAGCCAGGATAAGTTTTGATTGCACCAACAATGTGTGGAATATGAGGCATGTATTATAGGGTTTCGAGCAACATTAGAAAAAAGCGCCCAGGTATTGAAAGTCTATGGAGATTCAACTTTGGTAATTTACCAACTGCATGGAGAATGGGAAACACGAGACCCAAGGTTACAACAATATAAAAAATTAATTCTAGAATTACTAGAAGAATTCAAAGAAGTAGATTTCATTCATCTATTTTTGATGATAATCAAATGGTGGATGCTCTAGCTAATTTGGCTTCGATGTTCAAAGTAAACAAAGGGCAGGAGGTGACACCCATTGAGATGAGTATTTATGAATTCCTTACATACTGCTACAACATTGAGATTGAGACAGATGGCCTTCCATGGTATCACGATATCAAATATTATTTGAAAGATCAAGTATATCTGCCAAATGCCTCAAAACTGATAAAAGAACCTTAAAAAGGCTAGCACTAAATTTTGTCTTGGATGGAGAGATTTTGTACAAAAAAAGTTTCGACCAAACATTGTTAAGGTGTGTTAATGCTTCAGAAGCAAAGAAAATAATTGAAGAAGTACATAAAGAGGTTTGTTGGATTCATGCAAACGGACACAAGATGGCAAAACAAATCATTAGATTAGGCTGCATCTGCAGGACTATGAAGAGTGACTATATCAAGTACGCCCGAAAGTGCCATAAGTGTTAAATCGATGCTGACAGGATTCATGTTCCACCCTCACCGTTACATGTCATGACTGTGCCATGGCCTTTTTCTATATGGGTATGGATGTCATCGGACCCATTACTCTTGCAGCATCAAACCGACATCATTTCATTTTAGTGCCCATTGACACCAAATGGGTGGAAGCCATTTCTTTTGCAAATGCCACAAGATTGGTGGTGATTAAATTTCTAAAGGCCAATATCATTTATAGATTCGGGGTCCTTGAAAAAATTATAATGGATAATGCCTCCAACTTCAATAATAAGTTGATGGCGAAGGTATGTACCGAGCTTAAAATCTCTTATCACAATTTGATCACATATCGTCCGAAGATGAATGGGGTCGTAGAAGTTGCCAACAAAAATATTAAGAAGATTGTGGGAAAAATGGTAAAGACTTATAAAATTGGCATAAAAAGCTTCCATTCACTCTTCTTACTTATTAAACCTCAGTACGGACCTTGAATAGGGCAACATCTTACTCATTGGTGTATGGCACGGAGGTAGTACTACCAATTGAAGTCAAGATCCCATCGTTTTGAATATTAATGGAAACCAAATTGGAAGAAGCTAAATGGCACGAGATCGCTACAAATAATTAAACTTTATTGAAAAAAAAAGGTTGAAAGCGATCCAGCATGGGCAAATGTACCAAAAAAGGATGATGAAGGCCCATATAAGAAGATTCGTGCAAAATAATTTCATAAAGGAGAACTGGTGCTAAAGAAAATCCTCCCGATACAAAATGATCCACGAGGCAAATGGGCACCTAATTAGGAAAGGCCCTATGTGGTTCATAAAGCATTCTCAGGAGGCACATTAATCCTTGTCAAAATAGATGGAGATGTCTTGCCAAACCCCATCAATGCAGATAGTGTAAAGAAATACTATGCTTAAAAAACAAAAAAAATAAAAAATGAAGAAGAAAACAAAAATCAGACGAAAACCTAAATTAGGCATTCGATTAAAGGTGATATAATGGGGGCTTTGAGTTGAAAACCTAAAAGGGCGGCTCAAGCAAAGAAAGAAATGATGAAATCGTAGGCATGATATGATCAAATGCATATCTAAAAAATGATCTATGCAAAAGTAGATATTCCGTTTAGAAAAAATCTTCTAAGATTTGAATTCAGTTGTCCAAACCTTTCCTTTTACATTTACCATTATCTTTGTGAATATCTTTTTAGGCATTTTACCATTATTTTTGTAAAAAAAAAGCCAATATTCTACTTTATTTCCTTGAAATGCAACTCTGTTAGACTATCTTTTTTATCATGCTAACATTTTTGCTAAATGATAATTAACGACTTAAAGAAATAAAGATTAATTAAAATAGATGACAGACTAATTTCTTTGAGTTACTTTGGAATGAGGTCAAAACAGTACAGAAATCTTGTTTCACATCTTAATTCCTTTGAACGTTTTTGGAAGCGTTAAGGGTGGATAACTAACGGTCTTAGATAGAATTCTAATGATGGAGGAAACTCAACCTCTTAGAAGATATTCATCATTTTATTTCAGCGATAAGGGAGCTAATGGAAATGTCTGGTCCTTAGTACATTCCAAAAATGATAGATGGATCAAAGGATGGCATCCCCCACACATTTCCAATCATATCCCTTTTCCTCAACCACTAGATGGTATTGATGCATCACAAAGTCTTATTTTCGCTCGGGGCAGGGACATCGCCTATATTTCCAATCATATCCCTTTTCTTCAACCACTAGATGGTATTGATGCATCACAAAGTCTTATTTTTTCTCCGGGTAGGGACATCACCCACATTTCCAATCATATCCCTTTTCATCAACCACTAAATGGTATTAATGCATTACAAAGTCTAATTTTCTCTTGGGGCAGGGACATCAGCCATATTTTCAATCATATTCTTTTTCTACAACCACTAGATGGTATTTATGCATCACAAAGTCTTCTTTTCTATCGGGGCTAGGACATCGCCCATATTTTCAATCATATCACTTTTCCTCAACCACTAGATGATATTGATGCACCACATGACCACAAAGGGCATCCTTCACACACTCTTAATTATACCATTCTCTTTCAGTCACTAGATGACGTTGGTGCATCATAATCCGAATTCCTCAGAGTGCAAGAATAATTGTTTCTATAAAGACAATGTTCAATTCAAGACTGACCCCTTATCGCTGGAAAGATTCTTCATGTTTTTTGAAGATGTTTTCAGGCTTTTGAAGTATGTTGAATCACGATTTAAAAAGAAAATGAATGAAAAATATAAAAATAAGGAATAAATCCAATCATGAAAATCCATGCACATTCATCATCTATCCACATTCATAATTGTGTAATTCACAGGTTTAAAGCAATGAAGCAAGAAAAAACTATCAGAATGGATACTACTTCAAAATCAAAAGGTAAGTCAAGCTTTCCTCAAAGATCTTAAATATCAAATTACTTCAGCCTTATTAAGGTTTGTCTCTAATCGATCGTACTCAGTCAAATTTTTACTTACTTGGCTGTACTCGGTCAAGTCTTGTTACATTTTTCCTAGTCAAACTTCTTTTCACCTTTGTTTGACGTAATCGTTTAGCGCTGGTCAAACTCCCTTTTCATTTCGTTTGATGTGATGGTTTAGCCCTGGTTACACTTTCCATTTACTTTTGTTTAACATGATGGTTTAGCCCTAGTCAAACTTTCCATTCACTTTTGTTTGACATGATTGTTTAGCCCTGGTCAAACTTATTTTCACATTTGTTTGACGTGATGGTTTAGTCTGGATTAAATTTGACATGATGGTTTAGCCCTGGTCAAACTTCCATTTCATTTTGTTTGACGTGATGGTTTAGACCTGGTTGAACTTCTTTTCACCTCTGTTTGACATGATGGTTTAGCCTAGGTCAAACTTCTTTTTTATTTAGTTTGAGTGATGGTTTAGCCCTGGTCAAACTTTCTTTTCACCTCTGTTCGGCGTGATGGTTTAGCCCTAGTCAAACTCTATTTTCCTTTCATTTGACGTGATGGTTTAGCCCTGTCAAACTCCTTTCTCATTTCGTTTGACGTGATGGTTTAGCCCTGGTCAAACTTCTTTTTACCTTCATTTGATGTAATGGTTTAGCCTTAGTCAAACTCTCTTTTCATTTTGTTTAACATGATGGTTTAGCCTTGGTTAACTTTTTTTCATCTCTGTTTGACGTGATGGTTTAGCCCTGGTCAAACTCTACTTTTCTTTCGTTTGACATAATGGTTTAGCCCTGGTCAAACTTTTTTTCACCTTCGTTTGACGCGATGGTTTAAACCTGTCAAACTTCATTCTCATTTCATTTGACATGATGATTTAGCCCTGGTTAAACTTTCTTGCGCTTTTGTTTGATGTGACGGTTTAGCCTTGGTCAAACTTTTTTCACTTTCGTTTGACATGATGGTTTAGCCTTAGTCAAACTTTCTTTTCATTTTGACATGATGATTTTACCTTGGTCAAATTTTTTTCACCTCCGTTTGACGTGATGGTTTAGCCCTAGTCAAACTTCCTTTCACTGTCATTTGACATGATGGTTTTGCCCTAGTCAAACTCCCTTTTGTATCTTATTCAATGTAATAGTTCAGCCCTAGTCGAACTTGTTACATTTAACCTTAGGTATTACCTTCGTATCCTTTATCTACCTATCGGCTTAGTCCCGGGTAACTCATTTCATTTGTTGACCTCATTGTTTGGTCTCAGTCAATTTGTTTTACTGGTTAGTTTTTGCGTTTTCACCCCAATTAACCCATTTTCAATATCAACTTAATCATAGGTTGAAAGTTCCTTTTCTAATCAGTAAGCTCTAATATATATGTTCATATCTTGTTTTTCTTGTACTTTGTGGCCCAGACGAAATTGTGTCTATTTTGTTTTTGTCCTATTCCTAATTCTCAGCAACGAACAAAGAAGAGCAGCTGTAGATACCTAAATTCGACCGGGCTGTCTATCCCCGAGAGTCTCAAATGTCTAAGAGCAGAAGCGCAGCAGCCACAATGATGGAGGTCAACTTCCACCAAAGGGGTTTCACATTTTTGTAATTAATTTTAAATTTTTTCAAAGTATCGCATGTATTGTACTCGTAAAGTTTTTTGGTAAAATTATTTCAAATTTCAAATTTTTAAGTTTCAACCTTTTTCATTTTATAAATTAATATTTTGAATAATATGTTTTATTTAATTCATTTTATATAATTTTTAATGTATTTTTTAAAAATTTTCTCGGTTCTAGAATACGAACTTTTCATTATCCGTAAAATTTTTTAGTGTAATTTTTTCTCGAGTTTTAAATTTTAAAATTCTTTAAATATTCATATTCAACTACCATTAAATCAGTTTTTTTAAAACTTATTTATTTGTTATGAATTTCAAACTTTTTCCCATTTTAAAATATGAAGTTTCTTTACTTCGTAATTTTTTGGAAAGATTTTTCTTAGTTTATAATTTTTAAAATTCTTTAATATTATTATTTAATTCATATTAGTTTTTTTTTTAAATTTAATTTATTTTATGAGTTTTAGAATTTTTTTGTTACTAAGATATGGGTTTTAAACTCCGTAAATTTCTTCAATAGAATTTTTTGGAGTTCATAATTTTTAAAACTCTTTAAATATTATTTTTTAATCTCTAGTAATTCAGCTTGTAGAAAGTCAATTTATATTATGAGTTTTATATTTTTTTTACGTATAATAATTTTTTCGGTAAAGGTTTTTCTCATAAAATTTTATAAGTTTGCTATTTTTAATATTTTTTTTTACATAAAAATCATTTTTATCATTAGATTGAATTAAATTGATTATATGAAATTTTATTTTAACAATATAATTTTCAATTTTATAATTTAGTTCTTATAGTTAACGTTTATGGTATAATTTTATATATTATATACAAATTTCGTTAAAATATCTACAAAAATCAATGATATCATGCATGACATTACAAGGAGACAAGAGTTATAAATTTAAATCCAATCAATTTTTCAAAAATCAAATCATATCTCAAACAAATCAAATATAAAAATGAAAAAAATCAACAAATTATGACATATAATAAATGAAAGGAAATTTTTATCGATTATGGATGGAACCTAATAGCAAGATGGACTTAAAAATCCATCATCTTGCTGTCCACCCCGAAAAAATAAAAACTTCTCTCAAGCAAGAAGCTTTCCATATTCAAATTCAACTATGTTTCATTGAAATTTTCAAGAAATTTATGTTTAAATGTTTTTCAAGGTAATTTCACCTAGAAATTTAGCATTCTCTTTTATATATCCATCATTTTTCTTTTTTAATATGAGTCAGAATCATGTTAAGCTCATGGATTTTATCCATGTTGAAAGGCTAACATGTTGACAATGATCAATTTCCTATATATCTGTTGATATATATATATTTTTGTTTTAAAGTTTGATTCTCTTTTTTTTTCTTGAAATATTGTTGTTTTTTATGAGATATTAATCTTATTGAATGTATATGTTTCTTGTAATAGTGTTATCCTTGATATTTTCTTGTTAACATGTTGATCTACATATTTATAGATTCAATTTTTTGTCTTTTTTTTATTGAACTTGATGATATTTATTCACGCTTATTTTCATACAATGAGTCATCATGTTTTACATGCTAAAAGTCTTATATGCTATTTTTGCTAGGTCATTTTAGTGGCTGGAATCCACCTTTATATCATCCAACTTTCTTATTCAGCTCGGAGGAACTCATTTTACATCAACCACCAAAAACATTTGAGCTCTCCCAAAAGCTCTATTCCTGTAGCTCCTTTTCCACCCTTAAAAAAATTTCCTCCCAAAACTCTTTATTTCCTCTATCTTTACCCCCAAAACCATCATCCATAGACACCTTAACCAAAATCTACTTCTTTTCATTTCTTCCTTGGTAATCTATAGCAAAGAGAGGGAACGAAGTGAGCTCTACATTGCTTGGTTGTTGCTTAAGTAAGAAGCTAGAAGTTAAGGTTTTCATTAAGGTATATTTTCTATATTTTCATCATTTCATTTTTTGTTTTTCTTCATCATCATCCTCTTAGCGAACCTGCATGTTTCCATGACCTTATTAAGGATATTCATGCATTATTGTGGCTTTGATTATGCTAATCTTAAGATTTTGATAACTTTCTTGGTGCCTTGCTGTTGTTTGGATGAACAAAAATGTCATTTCTAATTTGAACATTAAAACAGACCTTATTAAAGCATTTTTTCCATGTTGTTCTTCATCTCAACATGCTCATTTCATGTGTAAATATCATTCTAGTATGTTTTAATCTTTACCATGCCATTAAATGCATTTTTCCATGATTCTTTTGTTGAAATGTATAGATAACTTGCTGTTTTGAATGATTGCTTATGTTTAATGCCTGTACTTATGTTAATTCATCACATGTTTACTAAAATGCTTTTATGATGCTTGTAAAAATCTATTTTCATAGAAAACCCTGAGTTAAGTCCATGTTAACTTTAACTAATGGGGATTGGCATAGATTTAATGTTTTTAATATATTAGTTCTCCAATCTTGGGGATATATCAAGTACAAATGTTTGGAATCATGGTCTTATCAAGCTTGTTAAACCTCTACAAGAACCAAAATATTTTCAAGTGTCTTATTAAAATCCCGTTTTAAGCCTTTCATCATGACCAATGGTGTGTATAATGGGTGGTGCAGTGGCTTACTCTTTAGGAGTTAGATTGGTCTGTTACTCCACTATGATAGACCCCTGTAGTTAGGCATTCTATGTTGACACCTTGACACATGACCATAAAAGCCTTAAACTCGAAGAAACCCCTATTTCGGCACTAAAGACATTGTAATCCTAATTTGAAAAATTATTTTTAGACTCTGAATTTTTTTTGAAATTTTTTGACATGTTTCATTGAAAGCAATTCAAATTACCTTTATGATGACCTCTTATTTGCCCTCAGATCATTCAAGATGAGGGAGTTATGATTTTTCAAACGTTCATAATCCATAAACCATGGATTCATTGACTCATATTATGTTTGGGCAATTATGACACCTCAAATGATTTTCCTAGATTTTTTTCAAGATTTTTCCTAAAAAGCTCATCAAATTCCCTTTTTAAAAAGGTATCATTTGTGATTTAATGATTTTGAACGAATCTGAGGTGATTTTTGAAGTTCACTACTCCTTTTTCCCATCATTTGCTATCAATATCTACTTAGTCGATTTCAAAAAAAATTAATCCAGCCAAGGAAGCAATTTTCTAGGACTTTTGGAATATTTTTATATTAATCCTTGCTGAATCACCTTTCCAAAGGTATCTTATTTACCACTAGAAACCTTTAGACTAATCCAAAATTAACTAAGGAAGGTGGATGGCACAATGTTGTCCTTTTCTTTTGTCAAACTTGATAAAAGTCATGAGGATGTTCCCCGAACCATCTCTTCAAGTCATTCGCATGACCCAAAATATATTCAATGGTTTTCCCTATAGAGTTTTGTGTCAGAACATGAGTCTCATTAGGCTCTAATCAAGGCCCAAATGCTTTTCAAAATTAATTTCATTTCTTATTTAAATCATTAGGTTTTAATTCTACACCTTACATTTTCCTTAAGATATATTAAAAATTTTAACTTTCAGAAATCACCAAATATGTCTCTTTTCGAGGGGAAACTCTTGCCCTATATTTTCTAGAAGGATATTCCAATCCTATTTTTTTAGGGGGGATTCTCCAACCTTTATTCTTTTGAAAGGACACTCTAACCTTGCTTTTCAAAATTTCATAAAAAAAATCTAAGTCTTCTCTTCCTCAAGCTTCTTCGGACTTTTCATCAAATTTTTATGCCTAAGACAACCATCGAATCCACAGACATCTCAAAATTATCAATTTGGTTATTCCTTAATAACCGAGGTCAATTATGAGATGCATCCTAACCGTCCCTTATTCTCTATGTTTTTATCTATTCATCCTTAATGTCATATTTATTATATTCTCTTATGCCTTACTAACGAGTCTTATTTCCCGTGATGATTGTACATTGATGATTTTAAACTCAAATTTCATAAAATCCCAGGCAATAGTATCCCTCAAGTGCTCCACATAGTATCTTTTTCTAAATCAATATGGAGATCATTTTACTGAATCCTCTATGTTTCTTCTCCCTCCTGGGTTGTATAGAGATATATTAATTAAACTTTTACGATGGAAACCTAGATTTAATTTTTAAAATTTTGTACATATAAATAATGACCACATGAAAAAATTGAAGAAAACCAAGACTTAGATAATTTATAGCTATATGGTATCAATTTTAGGCAACATGAGGGTACTAATCCTTCCTTATACGTAACTGACTCCCAAACCCTTTCTAAAAATGAATCTAGTATATGCAGTCTATAAAATCAATGTTTCAAGTTTCATAACTTGCAATCACTGGTTTTAATAGGTATCTGATCATACCTAGTTTAAAATGATTGGTGATGACTCTAAGTTTTGGCCATTTCATAATGGCTATCCAAGACCATTTAGAAAGTGCAATTCATCCAATGGTCCTTTCTTCGATTTTCATTTTATTATGCCTAATTTAAATCCTGACCAATGCATAAGACAAAAGCAAGCTCATTTTACCTTCTCTTTCACTTTAAGTCCAGCATCACTGCGCAAAGGGTGAGTCATGACATAACTTATTAATATTTTAGCCCAATATCGCACCAAGGATGGCCATTCCATGAGCTAAGCCCATAAGCAAGCCCAACTTAGAATAGTTCACAACTAAACTCTCTTCACTTGATAATTAGGGCTTTAGGCCCAACCCTTAAATTTATATGTTACATAATTTAATTCATAATCAAATTTCCTAACTCATGTAATACAATTTTACTTCATGTAAATAATATCAAATAATTATTTAATTTTTCAAATATAATTATTTGGCTTTATTTAATAATATTCCCAAATCCATGTCTACAAATAGACGTTATCTTGATAAGATATTCCTATCTTTATTGTCATATTAAGACATCTCTAACTAGATTTCATAAATCTAATTTATGTCTCAAATTATTCTTAATTAAACTTATTCAATTAAGTCCTATGCCTTTTATTTCATGAATTCATACTTAATTAAATCCCTATTTTAATCCAATAAATCATCTGATTGTGTGTGACCTACTAGGCTTCCATTATAACAGCAATAAATATAATTATCTAATTAACCATATCAATTTTTATAGGCCAAGATTGGCCTCTAGCAAGGCATCATGGCCATTCGGTGTATAGGAAGTGTCAATATGACCTCTTAAGAAATCTTTTAGTAATCAGCCTTTCAGTGTACTTCGGTCATTTCACCAAATATCCCAAAAAAACCATGAGCATGCTGTAGTGTCTACTCATGTATCAATCCATATTAGCTCCTACAGCTTTCAGTTAACCCTATGAATTTAAAGAAATAATTACTCCTAAATGCATCATGTGTTGCCCAACGACTTTATCAAGTTAACCAAAGCCAAGAACATATAAGATATGTCTCCAAGGTCACTTGGAGAGGTGAATCCTCTCTGGATCATCTTTCATCCATGATATGATTCATATCACACCTAATGTACCCTACCTTAAGTATCCAATCATTATAGACCCATTTTAGATAAATCAAAATATGATACTCCTCATATGAAATGACCTGGTATCGCAATTCTGAGGACTAATATACATGACTAGCACACGAGAACATATTCCATAAACACTTAAGTGACATATACCAAATGGAGTTTTCGTATGAGCTATGTTTAGTGAACTTGTTTCCATAAAACAAGCACCTATAGCTATCCCAAGTATCTCTGTACTTCAACTTCTATGAGATCAAAGAGTGCATGCATCAAATGCTTGGAGACTTAACATATGCTAGCTTTTGTGCATTATTAATGCCTTGTCTTGATAATACAATCAGTAAGACTGTTTTTAGAAATAGAGCTTAGATGCATAAAAATCTTATCATCGTAACTCATTGCTAACTTTATAAGGCCATTATCTTTCATGGGCTTAATCTAATTAGTGTTTGCATGAGTGTCAATCACGCCACTAACATGAAGGAAAACCTTGAATCACTAACATAAGTGATTAGTTTGCATTATTAACTTATATATGCCTCATGCAATCTGGCTGGCTTTAGGGTATATACTGACAATAACCAATTAGAGTTATAGCATAAAAGACTTGGCCATATTAGTGAGAAAAGACTTAGTAGTTTAGCCAAGAAAAATTTATTTTCAAGTTTAAAAAATGCTAGATTAGAAAAGTGTGCTCATTGTCTAGCTGAGAAACAAGACAAAGTATCTTTCAATAATCATTCTTCTTCTACGACAAATAATAGTTGCTTAAGCTGGTGCATTCAGATTTTTATGGATCGATAATGACAAAAACATTTGATTGTGCACTTTACTTTGTGATTTTCATTAATGATCATTCAAGGAAAGTTTGGGTTTATACCTTGAAGTCTAATAATGATATATTTGGTGCCTTTAAGTAGTTTCAAGCTTTTATTGAGAGAGAAATAGGAAAAAAACTAAAATACATTCACATTGATAATGATCGTTAATATTATGGATCATTTGATGACTACTGCAAAGAGCAGGGTATTAGACATCAGAAGATACCCCCCAAGACTCTTCAGTTGAATAGTTTTGTAGAGATGATGAATAGTACATTGATGGAAAAAGTCTAATGTTTGTTATTTGAAGCAAAGTTGCCTAAATCCTTTTAAGGTAAGGCTTTATACATTGTTTAACATGTTATTAATTTATTTCCTGTTGTTACTTTGCAGGCTGATATTTTTAACCGAGTATGATTTGATAAGGATGTGTCCCATGATAATCCGTGTGTTTTTTGCTATAAAGCATTTGTATATGTGCCTAAAGATGAAAGGTCCAAGATAGATGTCAAGATAAGGCAATGTATCTTCATTGGCCATGGTAATGATGAGTTTTCACTAACATGGACAAAAGGTAAGACATATAAAAAGGCTATGAAGAGAATAGAAAGACCATTAAGTTGCAATCATGAATGATGAGATGAAATCTTTACTACGTTGCCAAATAAAAAAAGAGCTTAGGAAAACTATGGTTTTATGGGTTAAAAATAAGGAGAATGTTTCTACTCTATGATACAAATTTAGATTAGTTGTCAAAGGCTACCGTCATAAAAAGAGGATTGATTTTCATGAAATCTTTTTATCTGATGTTAAAATGTCTTCCATTTGGGTTGTTCTTAGTTCGGCTACTAGTTTTAATTTAGAGATTGAATCGATGGATGTGAAAATCGCTTTCATTCATGCTGATTTAAATGAGGAGATTCACATGGAGTAGCTTGAGGTTTCCGTGGTGAAAGGTGAGGAAAACTATGTTCGTAGATTGAAAAAGAAAAGTTGAATGGCTTGACATAAGCCCTAAGGCAGTGGTATTAGAATTTGAGTCTGTAATGCTCTAAAAAGGATTCAAGAAGACTGCTTCTTATCATTGCATGTTTGTGCAGAAATTTTCTGATAATGACTTCATCAGTTATTGCTCTATATTGATGGCATGTTAATTACTGGTCATAATTTTTCTAGAATGAACAGGTTGAAAAAGGAGATTAGCAAGTATTTTGCAATGAAAAACTTATGACCACCAACACAGATTCTTGGTATACAGATTTCTTGTGACAAAAAAAACCAAGAAGTTTTGGTTATCTTAGGAGAAGTACATTGAAAAAGTACTTCAATAGTTTGGCATGGAAAAAGCTAAAGTTGTGAGTACACATCTTACCTTCCACTTTAGGCTTAGCATTAGTCATCCTCATCTAGTGATGAAAAGAAAGTAGACATGCAATGTGTTTCTTACACATCTGCTGTAAAAAGTTGGTGTGGTTAGTTGTTTTCTCACCAATCTGTTGGGAAGAGGGCTCACAAATTAATTAATTAATTAATTTGTGACGGAAATATCAAGATCAATTTCTCTCCCGTCCTTATGCAGACTATCGAGCGGAGTAAAAATAACAGTAATAAAAGAAATACGAATAGCACAATAAAATTAATAAAGAGCACCACAAAAACACAAGATTTTAACATGGAAAACCTCCTCTATGTAAGGAGTAAAAACCACGAGCACAAGCCAGTAAAACCTCCACTATATCAAATAATGGGT
>JAQSVH010137511.1:16453-28884 GCA_029448705.1 Adansonia digitata | reverse complement strand
ATGCTTTTATGCCAAAGGTGAATGCTTAGGATTCATTTAGCCTTTTAAGGTCATTTTTGAGTCCATTAAGGGTATTGGGATACTTTTATGTCAAAGGTATACCCTAGAGGCATTTTCATAATTTTTCTCATCGGGATACTTTTATGCCAAAGGTGAATGTTTAAGATTCCTTTAGCCTTTTAAGGTTATTTTTGAGTCCATTAGGGGTACCAAGATACTTTCATGGCGAAGGTATACCCTAGGATCATTTTCATAATTTTTCCTTACTAAGATGCTTTTATGCCAAAGGTGAATGTTTAGGGGTCATTTAGCCTTTTTAGGTCATTTTTTAGTCCATTAGGGGTATCGAGATACTCTCATGTTGAAGGATACCCTAGGGGCATTTTCATAATTTTTCTTATCAGGATGCTTTTATGCTAAAGGTGAATGTTTAAGGTTTCTTTAGCCTTTTAAGGTCATTTTTTTAGTCCATTAAGGGTACTGGGATACTTTCTTGGCGAAGGTATATCCTAGGGGTATTTTTGTAATTTTCTTAGCAAGATGCTTTTATGCCAAAAGTGAATGTTTAAGATTCCTTTAGCCTTTTAAGGTCATTATTGAGTCCATTAAGGGTACGAGATACTTTTATGGCAAAGGTATACTTAAGGGCTATTTTCGTAATTTTTTGTTCCAAGGGCCTTAGTGTCGACGGTAAGCCTTAGGAATATTTTAATTTTCCTTAGAACCCAATCCTAAGTAGTTACCGGGTGCCTTAGTGTCGATGGTAAGCCTTAGGAATATTTTAATTTTCTTTAGAGCCAAATCCTAAGTAGTTACCGGGTGCCTTAGTGTCTATGGTAAGCCTCAGGGATATTTTAATTATTCTTAAAACCTAGTCTTAAGTAACCACCAAGTGTTTCTATGCCGAAGGTATACTTTAAGGATATATTCATTTTCTTCTATCTTTTTAGTCCTTAGATTCGAATTAGTACTACAGTGTCTAGACCAAGTCATAGGGCTTTTATTTTTTTCAAATAAAATTCGTATGTCTTTGTAAAATAAAGGCAATGTCTCGGAGTTAGAATGATGCATGAAACTCCTCCCACCTATATGTGATAGGGGTTTTATGGATCATTCTAATGACGAGATGCCCTTTTCAAAATGGGAATCGAGAATTTTATACAAATAAAAAACCTTTCACATTCTGCCAGGTACTCTAGTAGGATGTGAAAGACATTTTGGTTTTTTGGAACCTTTTATGTCTTTTTGGTTTTTCGTTGAGGTATAAAAGGGAATAATTAAAACTTTCGTGTCCCATTAGTTTTCTGGTGAGGGTGCGTAAGATGTTTCGATTTTCAAAATGAAAAACCTCAATTTTCTCTCATGGAATAATATAATCTTATTTTAACAATACGGGAATTGTAATTAAGTACCACATATTAAAGCCGGATAAAAATTAAAGTTCAAATCAACCATGACAATAAGGTACCAATTTTGGGCACCATGAAAGGGCTGATCTTTACTTATGGCTATAACCGACTCCTGAACCTTTAAAAATAATCTATGGTATTGCATAGATCACGAAATTTATCTTTAGGGTTTTATGACCTTTAAAGCATTAATTCCAACAGGTGACCAATCTCACCTAGCCAAAATAGATTGGTGGTGACTCCAAACAAATGGTCATTTCGTGATGACTATTTAGGGTTAAGATGGGTGAATAATTTGTCTTAACTATCGAGTCCCTAGAAATAAGAGAATATTAATATCGATATGGCCCCCAAAAAAAGAGAAGAATAAATAGTTTTGAAATAATGATACATCACCACTTATATAGTCAAAGGCCATTTAAGTCGGGCTTGGTCAGAATTCGCATCCAGGCCACGTTATGACACTAGGATGATAGATGTCTTTACTATTTTAATGTCAACTCCTTCAATAATCAACAAGCTCAAGGCTTAATAGTAGCATCAGTTTTCTTTCTATTAATAAACAAATTATGTTTTGGCATTTATATTAGGACATCTCGATTTTCCTTATCTAAAACATTTATTTCCTTATTTATTTAAAAATTTGAATTGCTTTTTTTTTTACAATGTGAAAGTTGTCATTTATCAAAAATCATCAAAAAATAAAATTAAAAGTTTAAGTTTAGAAGTTAGGGTATTTTTATAATCTTTTTATAAAATGGTTTCAATCTAACTTTTTTCTTAATAAAAAGATGTAAGACAACAGGAGAAAAAGATCAAAGATAAAATTAAAAATGAAAAATTATACGAAAAGAAAAGAAAACTTTAGTTATCATAGTGCTTTTATGTAGATGAAATATTGCTTATGGGTAACGATATGCCAATGAATGTAAGACACCAAGGTTTGGCTCTCCATATAATTCTCCAAGAAAGATTGGTGAAATGCAGTATTCATTTTGGGAGTTAAGATCTATAAAGATATATCATAAAGAATGTTAGACTTATTCTAATCTACATACATAGACAAGGTGGAAAAGAATGCTGGACTTCTCCTAATCTACATATATAGACAAGGTGCTAAAGATATGGAAATTTCTAAGAGGGAATACCTAATTATGTTGTATAACATTAATCTCTCAAAGGATATGTGTCCTAAAACATCTAAAGATAAAGCAAGAATGGACATATTCTATTATTTATGTTATGTAATGTTATGTTTTAGACCAAATGTATGATAAGCTTTGAGTGTCAATAGTAGATACCAAAGTAATCTAGGTGAAAGTCACTAGATTGTAGTTAAGAACATGCTAAAGCACTTTAAAGGATTTAAAAGGTGTGTTCTTGGTATATGGAAAGGGTAAATTCCAAGAAAAAAGGATATTTGAATGCTACTTTTCAGTCAAATAGCAATGATTACTAATGACAAAGAGGTTATGTATTTACTCTAAATAATGGTGTAGTCAACTAGAAGAGTCCCAAGAAAGTAAGGACTGTAGAATTAACAATTAAAGTAGAATACATCTTTGCATGTAAGGTTAAGAAAGACATGGTTTAGATCAAGAATTTCATCACTCAAATAGAAGTGGTTCAAGCATTGTTGACCCTGTTACATTGTCCTATGATAACAAAAAGTCCATAGCGCAAGATAAGAAGCCAAAGTCTCATTTTAAATCTAAACATGTATTACACCATTACAATGTGATTAAAGATATCATCGAAAGAGGTAACATACATAAGGATAAGAAACCCACTAAGGACGATTTGGCCAATCCTCTCAATAAAGTGATGTCCTACCAAAAATATGATTGTCACTTAGAGGGCTACAGTATTAGATAAATGTGTTTGTATATGCCCTAGAGCCAATCAATTGGATGGGGCATATAATAGTTAATAATGCAAACCAATCACTTTGGTTAGTGATTCAAGGTTTTCTTTTATATTAGTGGCATAATTGACAATCAAGCAAACACTAATTGGATGAAGGCCATAAAACACACTGGCCTTGAAAAGTTAGTAAGAGTTACAATGATAAAATTCTTATGCATCAAATCCGTATTTCTAAAAAAGTTCCTAGTTATTGTATTGTCAAGGCAGGGCATAGACAATGCATAAAGGCTAGCATATGCTAAGCCTCCATGCATCATATGCATGCAACTCTTTGATCTCATAAAAGTTTAAGTATAGAGATACTTTGCGATAGCATATGGGCATATGGGTGCTTGTTTTGTGGAAACAAGTTCATGATGAACCATGGCCCGTATGAGAACTCCATATGGTATAAGTCACTTAAGTAGTTATGGAATATGTTTTCATATGCTACTTGTGTATATTAGTCCTTAGACTTATGATACTAAGCTATCTTGTATAGGGAGTGTCATGCTTTGGTTCTCTTATGAATGGGTCCATAATAGATGGATGCTTGTGGTAGGGTGGTTTTGGATATGTCATGAAACATACGAAGGTGGAGGAGTGATCCAGAGAGAATTCACGGTTCTAAGTGACATCAGAGATATATCTCATTTGTTCTTGGCTTTGGTTAACTTGATAAAGTCATTGGCTGATGCATGATGAATTTAGGGGAAATTTTTTCTTTAAATTTGTGAGGTTAACCAAAAGTTGTGAGAACTAATATCGATTGATTCATGAGTAGATACTACACCATCCTCATGGTCTTTCTAGGATATGTGCTGAAAAAAACTAAAGTACACTAAAAGGTTGTTTACTAAAAGGTTTATTAAAGAGGTTATATTGAATCTAATTGCATACCACGTGGCCAGGATGCCTTGTTAGAGGTTGATCTTGGTCTATAAATATAAATAAGCTTAATTAAGTAATTATATTTATTACCATTATGATGGAAACCTTACACACAATAAGTTGATCCATTATATTAAAACTAGGGTTTAATTAAGTATGACTTAATTAAATAAAAGGTCTAGTAAGGATGACTTAATTGAATAAGTTCAATGAAGAATAATTTAAGATATAAATGACATCTAATTGGAGTTTTCTTAATATGGCAATAAAGATAAGAATGTCTTATCAAGATAATGTGCATTTGTAGCATGGTTTTACGGATAATATTAAATAAGACCAAATAATTGTATTTGAAAAATTAAATAATTATTTTATAATTATTCATTTAATTATTTAATATTATTTACATGAAGTAAAACTTATTTTACTTGAGTTAGAAAATTTAATTATGAATTAAATTATCTAACATGTAAATTTAGAGTTTAGGCCAAAAGCCCTAATTATCAAGTCAAGAGAATTTAGTTGTGAACTACTCCAAGTTGGGCTTGCTAATAGGCTTAGCACATACAATAGCTACCATTGGTGTGCTATTGAGCTAAAATATTAATAATTTATTATTAAGGCCCAATCTTGGATAACCTAATTAAAATAATTTTAATTGGGCTCTAAGAAACACTCCAAAGTGAGGCCACCTTCTAGGCATGTTAGTAATGGGCTCAATGGACCTATTAGTCAAGCATAACCTAGCCCATAGTGCATTTAAATAGATTATTAAGACTTATTGGCTAATTAGAGAGGATAGAAAAGCCCTAGGCACCAATCTTAGACTTTCTCAAGGAATGTGGCGTAATGTTCTTTTTACCTAAGCTCTCTTTATGCCTTCATGCTTTTTTTTTAGTGTTTTTAAATCGTTCTTGACAAAAAGAAGGTAGAAAAATAGTTTCCTAGCATTAAGAGACTAATTTTTTACAGAAGTTTTGAAATTGACCAAATCCCAAAATCCCTGCTTTTCTAAGCCTAATTGTGCTAATTTACATTGCAGGTAGTTAGAAAATGTTTTTCATCACTACAAAAGATTAAAAAAAATTAGTTTTCTATCCTAAAGGAATCAACCAGAATAAAAAATTATGATTTTTGAATTCATTTGCAAGTATATGCACAAAATAACTCATTCTCAATGAAGCTATGTTTTCTTTCTTTTGGCACATAATTGCAGGATTTATTTTTGGATCACTTCAGATCTAAACCTGTTGCCTATATAACTTTTGATTGAGGCTTAAGAAGCTTTTTGTCTCGCATTGAAGAACAAATTATACCTCATAAGGCTCTAATAGGTATCTGTGTGGATTACTGTTAGAGGAAGAACACTTGAACTGATTTTGGCCTCAAGAAGAGATCATAGTAATCAACCTATGGTGCGTTCGTGCATGGGTCAACACGCTTAAAGACACAAGTCTTTAAGAAAGTATGCTTTCTATTAGATATATGTTTTAAATTGCAACTTGATCACATGTACTCTTTGCTTAAGATCTTGAGGAAATCCAGGTTTTTTGTTTAATTTTATTCTGTTTGTTTAGCTTTGATTAAATTTTTATGCCTATATTAATATGCATGAGCTCAAAATTTTTTTTGATTATATCAGAGCCTAAGCTTTGTAGATTACATGTGGTCTACTATATTAGTCTTTGGTGATAATCAATTTGATTGATTTTTGCGTTATTTAGTGATTTTTGGTTTTTGGTAAAATTCTTAAAAAATTACTTTTCATTAATTTCTTAAATCTAGGCAACATGTAATTTTTTGCTTTCACCATGTTTAAAAGTGTTTAACTAATTAATTAAAATTGTTTTAATCAATTTGGATTAAAATCCTAACATGTCTTAAGCTTTCCAAGTTGCTTCAATGTTGTTTTAATATTTTCTTGAATTAAAAATTAAAGAAATTATTTGCTTTTAATTTTTAATTTCCCATCAAGTTAATCCATGTTTATTATCAATAAAAATTAGTTTAAAATATAATTTCCTATTTTTCAATCTTCAAAGTGTCTTAAACTTTTCATAACACTTGGTGGAAAAATTAGGTTAAATGTTTCAATTTTGGGCCACATCGAGTGCACTAAGTTCATGTGATGAATGGCATGTTATCTTTGTTCTTGTGACCTTGGTAAGGTCAACAAAATGTTGCTGCACATTTGCTATATTTTGAAAGGTTTACTGGGAGGAAGATAATAGTGTTTGAGTTGAATTAAAATGTTTAAGATAATAACCATGTGTCAACTAGACTCCTCGTTCGACTAGGACTTCTTGAGAGATTGTGTTCCATTAAAACTCTTACTTATTAAGAAACAACTAATTATCCACTTGTATTAATATTCTTAAATTGTTTGAGAAATAAAGTAGATAATATAATAACCATGGAATTAAAATTCAATTAAATTGTTTGAAAAAATATATTTAGTTTAAATGATTAATCCTACTTGGAGTAGGATTTGTTTTTATGTGATTAAAATAAAAAGTTAACCATGTAGGAAAATTATTTTCTTAATTAAATTAAATATGGACCAATTATCAAGGCTTCAAAAAAATTGGAAACGATTTCCCTAAATAGTTTAGGAATTATTACATGCTAAATGGTTTGTCTAAATTATGACAAAGTTATCTAAAAGTTAGATATTATCCTAATTAAGACAAATAACCTAAAAGTTAGGTAATGTCCAACTTAATATCTTAAAATGTTGTTTTAGGAAAACAAGTTTCCTAAATGGTTTGGAAAATATAAGAAACATAGTGGTTTCTCTAAATTAGGACAACCTTAACTAAAAGTTAGATAATGTCCTATTAAGACAAACAACCTAAAAGTTAGGTAATATGAAATTTAAGACATGCTTCCGAAAGCTAGGAATTTAATTAAAAATGTTTTAATTAACAAAACAAAATTACTCAATAATTTGATAATTTATCTAAAATTATTTCAAAATGTTTATTTAAGTGACACACAAGATCACTAAATGATATTGGCTATGCTTATTTTTTTTCATGCTTATAATATGATTATGTTAGCATGAGGATGATTATGGACTAGACCATAGAATGAATAGGTTATAGATGATTGATTTTTTCTTTTGGTATTTATTTTATAAATAGGGCTGTGAACTTTGCCTTTTCTTTTTATTCTGGGTTGTAATTTTTTTTTTCACCTAACTCCCCTTGAACGTAACTCAAGGTGTCTTACAAAGATATGTAACCATTACATAGGATTTATAGATTTAGATTTAGGTTAAGATTACAATTTATGTAAATTTTTAAGATATAGAAAAGATGGTGCCAAGAAGAAAAGGACCAAGGAGATCATCATAAAGACTTATAAAGACCTTATGTGATATCCTTAGGAATTTGACCAACTAGTTTTCTAATGGCTGAAGGAAACTAGATAGATAAACTCCATAATCATCCCAGCAAATTGCTTATGTTAGATTTATTTTTGAATTTTCATATATGTGATATATGATTGAACAAATGCTAAGCATGCTAATCAAACAAAGTTATAAAACCCAAGAGAAACGATAAAAATCCCTCGTAAAATATTGAGTCCATGCTAAGCATGATCAAATGCCTTTCATCATTCATAACAAAATACCCGAGTTTCGACTATCGAAAACTTGTTGGGCTATCCCTAATGTCTTTGTTGTTCAAGCTACTTGAGTTATGAATAATAGGCTTACATAACTAATGTGTCCAAATACCTACAAACTTGCCCTCTTTGCATTAGAGGCGGTGGTTAGGTGAAATATATATGATGTTTTTAGGTAAAAAGTTACCATTTAGTTGATCTAGGAGTTGCAAAAGATGCAATTGGCAAGCTATTCATCTACCTGATTAGTTTTTCCACGATTTTTTGGGCTATCCCTTAGGTTATAAAAGATGAAAAGGGTGCTTAGCTCATTAAAAAATTCAAAGGTTGAACTTCTTGTATTATAGTTGAGGTTTTCATGTCGATAAAATAATGAAGATAATCATTAAAGTTGTGAAACCTTACATTGAATGGCACATACAAGAATAGCCCACTAGGTCAGGGGCTATCTATCAAGTTCATATTGATGACCTTGATCAAGCCACATTATTATGACGGCAAGTATGATGCTTAAACATTGAAAGAAACAAGTAGATATTTAAGCTCATGAAATCATTTGATGCCTTAAAAATTATTCTATAAAAATAATCATAATAGGAGATTCGACATCTTTAAGGAATTGTTCTTAAGCAAGATGTCAAAAGGTAGCCTAATTAGGCCTTATGTGATTGGATTTATTTTAAACACTTGGACATTCTAGAAGGATTATGGTCCATGTATTGTCTATATAATTTCTTTTGAAGAAAGACAATAAAGATGATAAGGAAATATGCTAAAATAGTGGATAGCAAGATTAATAGAGTTTACAAGGAATGTTTTGATATGATCAAAATTAGGAAACTTACAAAAGTTTTAATATTAGATATACATTGAGATTAACTCATTTATCTTAGTATATGATACCTAGAAGTTGGTGCTTAAATATGTATGACATATTGTAAAGCTTAAATGAAAGGAGTAATGAAGATGGACCATCAATAATGGCAACCTTGTTGATGTTGATCAAAAATTGCCTTCTTAATTAGTTTTTCTGAAACATAGTCTTGATTTATTCATAAATATAAGATGTTTGTTTTGGCATTTACATGCCAATTGAGGATAATTGCTGGCATTCGATGCCAAGCCTAGATTTAGTCATCATTAAATAAACCATTAATCATAGAATCTGTTCTACATTATGGTCAGATTATTCTTAAACGAACAACTTGTACTAATATTGACAATACTAAACAGCTTATAACTTATACGATTGAAAAATAATTTTCGAATCCAATTCTTTTTAAATCTACACATGTAAGATGTAGTGAGAGGTGTTTATGATTCTTTAAAAATTAAAGATCATAATTTATCTTAGTGATAACTATCCATGATGTTAAAAATGAAATTATTTAGGAAGTATTCTAAATTAGAGAGGATCGCATGTTTATACCCTAACGGTCATAAACAAACTCTTTTATTTAAGCTCACAAAAGGAGTTACATTTGGATTATTAGCTTACAAGCTAATGAAAAATTCATAATAATTGTTAAATTAACAACTAAGCCATACGATTGGAATCTGGGTTTTGTTATGATACGAATAGTTAATGACTTTGATAATTAGATTATCATGAATGTAAACGAAATATATTTTCACAATAGTACAAAAGCTTTGTCCAAGTTGAGACATAATTGCTAACCAAAAGAGTTTGGCATTGGGTGCATTAGCGATTAGCTTAGTGCAAGTGGGAGGTGTTAGTATATGCCCTAGAGCCAATCGAATTGGATGAGGCATATAATAGGTAATAATGCAAACCAATGACTTTAGTTAGTGATTCAAGGTTTTCCTTCATGTTAGAGGCATGATTGACAATTACGCAAACATTAATTGGATGAAACCCATGAAACACAATGGCCTTGTAAAGTTAGTAATGAGCTATAATGATAAGATCCTTATGCATCAAAGTCATGTTTCTAAAAACTTTCCTAGTCATCGTATTGTCAAAATAGGGCATTTAGAATGCACAAAGACTAGCATATGCTAAGCCTTCATGCATATAATTTATGCAACTCTTTGATCTCATAGAAGCTTAAATATAGAGATACTTGAAGATAGCATATAGGTGCTTGTTTTATGGAAATAAGTTCATTGAACATGGCCCATATGAGAAGTCCATTTGGTATAAGTAACTCAAGTAACTATGGAATATGTTCTCATGCACTAGTTGTGTATATTAGTCCTCAAACTTGTGATAATAGGTCATATTGTATGAGGAATGTCATGATTTGATTCCACCATGAATGGGTCCACAATAAGTAGATGCTTATGGTAGGGTGGTTTTTTGGGTATGTCATGAACCATACGAAGGTAGATAAGTGATCTAGAAAGGATTCACCACTCCAAGTGACATCGGAAGCATATCTCATTTGTTTTTAGCTTTGGTTAACGAGATAAAATCACTCGCCAACGCATGATGAACATAGGAAAAATTGTTTCTCTAAATTCATGAGGTTAATCAAAAGCTACATGAACTAATATGAGTAAACACTACACCATGCTCATGGTTTTTCTAGGATATCTAGTGAAAAAACCGGAGTACATTGAAAGGCTGGTTACTGAAAGTTTCTTAAGGAGGTTCTATTTGCTCTTCTTGGATACCGAGTGGTCATGATACCTTGTTAGAGGCCAATCTTGGTCTAAAAATATCAATACAGTTAATTAAGTAATTATATTTATTACCATTATGATGGAAGCCTAATGAGTCATATATGATAAGATGATCTATTGGATTAAAACTAATATTTAATTAAGTTCAATTAAGAATAATTTAAGACAAAAATTAGATTTGTGAAATCTAATTTATGTCTATTTGTAGACATGGTTTTAAGGATAATATTAAATAAAGCCAAATAATTATGCTTGAAAATTTATATAATTATTTAGTTAATTATTTAATATCGTTTATATAAAGTAAAAATTATTTTACTTGGATTAGAAAATTGAATTATGAATTAAATTATCTAACATATAAACTTATGGGTTGGGCCAAAAGCACTAATTATCAAGTCAAGAGAATTTAGCTATAAATTACTCCAAGTTGGCCTTGCTAATGGGCTTGGCACATGGAATAGCTATCTTTGGTGTGCTATTGGGCGAAAATATTAATAAGTTACTATTAAGTCTCATTCTTGGACAAACTAATTAAAATGGTGGGCCAGAAAACACTCAAAAGGGGACCACCTTCTAGGTATATTAGTAATGGGCTTAATTAACCTATTAGTCAAACTTAACCTAGCACAAGATGTGTCCAAATACATTATTAAGGCTTTTTGGTTGATTAAAGAGGATAGAAAAGCCTTGGGCACTAACCTTAGGTTTCTTTTATAGGGTGCAGCTTAGTGTTCTTCTTCTTTAAGTTCTCTTTGAGCCTTCACACTTTTTCTGAGTATTCTTGAATCGTTTTTAACACAACAAAGGTAGAAAAGTAGTTTCCTAGCAATGAGAGATTAATTTTTTTACAAATGTTATGAAATTAGCCAAATCCTAAAATCCTTGCTTTTTAAGTCTGATTATGTTGATTTGCATTCCAAGTAGTTAGAAAATGTTTTTTATCACAACAAAAGATCGAAAATTAATTTTATATCTTAAAGGAATCAACTAGGTTCAAAATTTATGATTTTTGGATTCATTTACTGGTATCCACGTAAAAATTTACTTTCTTATAGAGCAATTTTCTTATTTCTCTTAGCACAATAAGTGTGGGAATTGTTCTTAGGTAACTTTAGACCTAAACTTGTTACTATATAACTTTTGGTTAAGGTTTGAAAAGCCTTTTAGCTATCACAAAAGAACCATCTGACCTCATGAAGGCTCTAATAGACATCTATGTGGATCATTATTGAAGGCAAAATAGTTGGACTATTTTTGGCCTCAAGAAGAGATCATAGTGATTGACCCATAGTGCATTTATGCAGGGATCAACATGCTTAGAGTTACAAGTCTCTAAATAGGTATGATTTCTATCAGATATATGTTTTAAATTACAATTCGATCACATGTATATCTCTGCCTATGATTCAAAGAAAATCTGGGTGTTTCTTTGGTTAATTTCGCTGTGTATGTTTAATTTTGATTAATTTTTATGCCTATATTGATATGCATGAGCCTAGGATTTCCTTTCAAAATCCACAACATGCTTTACTCCTAGTGAGATTATTAGTGTAAATCTTACAAGCAATCGAATATAAGCTAGATAAGACACTACTAGTTTTATTTCATGTATTGAACATTATAATTCATAATTTATAACAGAAATATTCCTTCATCAATAATATGTTTTTGTAATGTGTTAAACAACTTATTTAGATAAAGCTTAAGAAATACATTAAGCCTTGCAAAGGAATAGTGAGGTGTTATAAATATGAAATTTTTATCTATTAAAGCCTTGTTTTGAAATATTTTTCCTAGTCATAGCATTGTTAAGGCAAGCATTCACAGTGCACAAAAGCTGGTATACGCTAAGTCATTATGCTTAGGAAGTATGTGGCCAATTTTATAAGTTGAATTATAGAGATACTTGAGGATAGCATATAGTTGCTTGTCAAGATAAACAAGTTC
>JAQSVH010137511.1:0-12600 GCA_029448705.1 Adansonia digitata | reverse complement strand
TATTCCTAATAGCAACAATAATAGAGATAAGGGATTTGGCTTGGAATAGGTGTTGATAAAGGGAGGTTTTAGTCTAACTAGGGATACGTTCTTGTATTTCTTGACTATCCGATGGAAATAGGGAGCAATGCTTATGCTGTATTGTCATAGATCAAAACCTCATTCTTTATGTCTTATCTTAACCTTTTTCTGTGATTATTTTATGGTGTTATCCTGTACAATTAGGATGAACAGGACAACATCATTTGCTCTATTAGTCTTACTCATCCATGGCATGACAAATTTTAGGGGTGTAGTTTGATAAATTCTCTCATGAGAGCTGCTATCATAAATTACCCTCGTGAAGATTGCAGGCAACTACTTGAAGTTTAAAAACATCTGGGTATTTGAGCTAAAGAAAGCCACTTATTTGTATCTTAGGCAAGAGTGTAATGTTACATATTGTGACTGTAACTGGTAGAAAGATAGCATTGTGTATTGAAAAGATTTATATCTTTTAAGAATGTTGATATTAATGAAAAGAATTTTTGTTTGGCTAAAATATGTTTGCATGTATACACATATATCTTCTCTATTATGACTTTCATTGTATCTTTTATTGTTTGTTAGTGCATAGTTTCTTGTCATCATTGGCAACATATGCCTTTTGGCTCCATTTATTTACTTATGTAGGGGGTTGTTGTGGGACAATGTTCCTCTAAGTTTTTTGCTTGTGAATATCACTTGATATGGCAAAGTGTTTCCTTTACACCATTCAAATGCAAGCCCTAGGCGTTATCTTTTTTTATGGCAAAGTCTTATCCCTAGGTTTGCCACAGGCAATTTCTGGGTGTTTCCTTGGACTCTTCTTACACGTGAAAGAAAGCCAAATGTTTGAGTATGATGAATGTGATTGTTGTAATTATAAATTTTATCAATTTTGAATTTTAAAATTTTGTGATAATAATTGCATCATATGAAACTATTTTGAAGGGATTAGGCCATTTGGTGTACATATTTTCCTCATATGCTTGTAAAAAGCATTTTGGATAGGTTACACCGATTTGCATTATAAATGCTTAAGAATATTTTAATTTTTTTGTTAGTTATTGGGCATTTATACCCATTTTTGGGAGCATGATGGTTTAGTATCACATTGGTTGGGGCTTATAAATAATGAAGGTTTCCTTAAGAAATAATGATAGGATTTTTTTTTTTGCATTCACCTTACATTTTCTCTATAATTTAAATGAAGCAAAATCGAGTGAAAATTAGTAATCAGAGTTGTAAACAGGTAATATTGATTTCTTTGTTGGCATTTAGGTTTGCATTTGATTGAAATAAGGGGGATAGTGATGGGGCCAGTAGTGAGGAGAGTAGCAGTGATGAATCCCGTTATTGCTAATAATGGGATAAAGGTTCCAATAGGGCTAGTGAAGCTAGTGCTATGCAATCATCAGATTAGAGGATCCATTTAGTTGTGATATGTTTGAAAATGTAATAAGAAGCTTACTATTGAAATAGGTGTAATCATATCTAACTACTAGTATAGTGTTAGCATTCCTCGATTCAATCATCATGTAAGCCATTTATTGCTAAATGGGGGAGCATGTGTTTCTTCGACCATACATTCTAGTCAGTTTCCATCTTCCTCTGAACCAATTCTTTGCTATGTATTTGGATGGTTATGGATTTAGGATGGCACAGTTCATTGATGTTGCATGGTATATTATGGTAGTGAACTTTATCAATTATCACATCATGGGGATGTGCCATACTTTGCCATGCTGCACAACTTATAAGTTGAAAAAGATGGGTATTTATAGGTATTTGAGCCCTCATCACCATGAGTTGCAAGTGGTATAAAATAGTATGAATACTTGCCATATTGTGAGGAATTATTTCTTCTCAATGCATTTATTGCTAAAAGATGAGTGGCCTTTCACATGTGATTGCATGTGAATCCTTCAGATAGGATAGAGGATGTAGAGTCTATGAATGAGGAAAATGGCATAATTTGAGGTTTATCTTTCAGAGTGCACCATCAATTATGCGTAGATGGTGACAAATCAAAATGTTTACTAGTATTATTTAGAAGGGAGAAATCCTAATGTTATAAATCCTAGAGTTTAGGAATTCAATAGTAAAGTTAAGAACAAACCAATGGCCTACGAATAGGAAAACTGATTTGGTGATGCATTTAACTAGAAGGCTACCTAAAATACCAGTAATGAGAAGACTAGGCTAGCAAGGTGGTCGAGGCTTGAGCAGAGCTAAGGCGAGGGCAGTGAATGCGTCACTTATGGGTTTAACCCTGTTGGGCTTTTAGTCTCTACTTTGTCATATACTTAAGAGGCTATAGAAAAGGTTGCACCAGTTGCTTGCCAAAGACTGTAACCTAAGAGGAAAGCTATATTGGCAAAGTCTGAGGAAGAGGGATCTAACAAAGGTAACCACTACACAAGGCTATTTTTATTAAGTTATTATAGTCAGTAAAGTTCAATGGCAAAACTGTGCAATAGGGGGAACAATGATTAGTGAACTGAAGTTCATTCGCTTGTTGCCTTTATCATGTAAATTTCAATCTAAGGTTTTTTCTGGTTGGTTTTAAGAAGTGGGGCTAGTGGTTAACTTTTTATTTGCACTTTAATTTCACTAGAGCTTAGAAGGAAGGGATTATGGTGAGATAATGAGATGTTTTATTGCCATTATTATTTTCAATTTTACTATTTATGTTTCCACGTTTTAACTTTCTTACTATAGGATTTTTATTTACTTTTCTATTTGATAGCTCTAGCAATGGATCTTTTGTTTGCGAAGCTAATTTGAATTAGTCAGCCTATTGTTGGGAAGTCAACAACATGCCTGGGCGCTGTCAACGAAAAAACCCAAGTTAAGAAAAACTTTTATGCTAGCTTGAAAAAGGAAGAATCTTGTTGTACCCTTGATCAGGAAAAAGGCTATGCCAACTGTGGCAGGACTTACTATAACTGATGGCAAAAAGACTAGTCAGAGTGTCGATACTAGCGTTAGTAAGGCTACTAAAGGTAAGGGTTCTATAAATGAGCCTCAAATAATGGTTCCAACAGTACCAACCATTGAGGCTGATGTTTCTGAACACAATGAGGGTAACAATTCATTTCCTTTATTCGATTTTCCTATTAGTGGCCCTAGTGTTATGATTGACCTAAGAGATAGGTTTTGTTGCAAATTTACTTGGAGAAAGATGTTCCATTAGACATTGTGAAGACAGTTTCTTTGGATCCAACAAATTGTCTTATATATTCCTATTAGAGCTTTGAAGGGGAAAACTTTTTGTCTTTACATTAGGCACTCTTAGCTCGTCAGGCTAAAGTAATTAAAGATAAATGAGTTTATTCCTTCAGTTACTCTAATGTTAGGTATGTCATTTAACATTGATTTTATGCTTTGTATTTTTGTTGACATCCTTAGCTTTGTACAATAAGGGTCAATCATCAAGTCAAAGCCAACAATATTTAGAGTCCACTATTTAAACTTAGAGCAGAATGAGAGAGAGTTTGTTGTTTATACTGGGAACATAAAAAAAGAGTTGGAAGTAGCGAAAGGCAAAGTGGTTACTATGAAGAAGTCTTGTGGTGCTGAGGTGACCATGACCAAAAAAACATGCGAAGCCAAGATAATTGAGCTCAACCAGTTAAAGGTGTTGGCTGAAGAGAAACTAACCTTGAAAGAAAGTCAGTTGGCCTAAAGTTTGAGCAAAGTTGAAAGTTTGAAGTAGGATAATGAAGAGCGTAAAAGGTCCCATGCGGCTGAAATAGAGAAGACTCTTGCACAGATATAGCCTTCTGTAAGAAGTATTGGATAGTGACCTTGGTTATAACTCAACTCTATTTTGGTCTTCTGGATTTTAATAGGGTGGACTTTAATGCTTTAGCAAATTACCCAAAGGACATGGATCCTATTTTTCCTGGACTAGATGCATTGAATACTTAGCGAGAATAGTTGGGGGAATATCAATTTGGTTTGGAAAGGATACCTATGACACCCTTTCCAGAGGAGCCTCTTGGGCAAAAATAATTGACGATGTTGCCATGGATCATGGGGTTAGGGAGTGGAAAGTGAAGTTGAAGGAAATAAAGGTATTGTTCATGGGAACCCTAGTACTTAATTAGGTTGTTATTTTTATATTTCTTTATGAAATCGTTATAACCAGTTATAAATAAAAAAATGAATAAGCATAGAGTTCTTCTTTCATCTATTGTTTTCTTTTTTCACCTTTAAAACTATTTTGTGTATTGATTCTAGCCTTTTAATAAGGTTATGGCTTGTGGAACATTCTTAAGCCTTTAGGAAGGTAAAATAATAATTTTGAACCTTTAGGAAAGTTAAGGCATTTGGAAAAGTGTTGTAACATTTTTAAGTGTTTAGGGAGGCGAGATAATAATTCTAAACCTTTGGGAAGGTTAAGGCCTTTGGAAAGGCATTCTCAAGCCTTTGGGAAGGTGAGATAATAATTCTAAACAATTGGAAAGGTTAAAGCCTTTGGGAAGGTGTAGCAACATTCTCGAGCCTTAAAAAAGCTGAAATAATAATTGTGAACCTTTGGGAAGGTTAAGGCTTGTAGGAAAGCATAGCAATATTCTCGAGCCATTGGGAAGGCGAGATAATAATTCTAAACTTTTGTTAAGGTAAAGGCGAGACAATAATTCTAAACCTTTGTGAAGGTGATGGTGAGATAGTAATTCTAAACTTTTAGGAAGTTAAGGCCTTTAGGAAGGTGTGATAATAATTCTAAAATGTTTACATGTAGGGTTCACATTTCAACAACACTATCATATATACAAAAAAGATTTCTTAGTACCAAAAACTTACAGTGCCATGTTTCTTTTTTTATGCCAATGGTTATTTAGAGGAAGTATTTTTTTAGGTGATTCGCATTCCAAATCCTAGGGACTTCACTTCCATTCATTTGCTACAAAAATAAAAGCCTCAAAGCCTATTTTCTTAACCATCTTTTAGGGTCATTCCCAACTTAGGGCTAAATTGCTACACTCTCCTACTGGTTAACTGGCATTATAATTTCTCAAGATAAGGTCTTCCACTTGAAACTGCTTGCCTCATATTTTGGAATTGTAGGATTTGGTGACCTAATGGGTGTATGTAGCTTGCCTGAGTTCGTTTATGTCAAGCATTTCTTCTAGCAGATCTAGGTTTATGTGCAATCCTACTTTGTTGCTATTTGGCTTGTAATTCACCGTTCAAAATAAGCTTAGGTTGATTTCTATCAGGATGATGACTTCTATTCCAAACATCAAATTAAATAGGGTTTCTCCTGTTCCTGCATACAAGTCATTCTTTCACTTTATCCAACCAAGCTCCTTTCCCTTTATCCAAGTTTTTCTTCAATCCTTCTAAGATTTTTTACTTATGGACTCTGCTAAGCCATTTGTTTTTAGGTGTTTGACGGGGCTATGAATTATTTTGATTTCAAAGTTGTCATAAAACTTTTTCAATATGCTCGTTGGAACTAGGTTTCGTTACTAGCTATAACCATCTATGGGATGCTATATCTGAACAAGATAGATTTCCACATGAAACTTTCAACCACATATTCCATTATTTTTGCCATTGTTTGTGCTCTATCCACATCGTGAAATATTCATAAGCAACAATTAAAACTTTTTTATCCTATAACTATTTTAAAAAATCCTAATATGTCAATTCCTCATATCGCATAGGGCCAATAGATCGAGAGAGACTATAGTGCTTACGATCGCTAGTAGGGAATGTGCATAAATGCCTTGCATTTGGGACTAGTTTTATCTTATCTTTCTTCATCGTCAGCTAGTAAAAACCTTGTTTGAGTGCTTTCGGAGCCAGTGCCCGACCCCTATGTGATTACCAAACGTTCCTTTTTCATTTCCCTTAACACATATTCTACTTCTTATTCCTTCACACATCACAACCATAAAGTTGTGAAGGCTCAGTATACAATGTGTCAGCAATGAAGGCATACATACATAGCTGCATGACGTTGTAGTAAAGATCACTGTTTAAGAATTGATTCTATCCAAAAGGGATTGGTGATTATGGTGAGGTCTATTCATTTGGGCTCGCAACTTGGGGTCAGGCGATATTCTAATATGATCTTTCCCTTTTCTTTGATTTTCGTGGCTAAGGCTAACTTAGACAAGAAGTCTCTCTATTATTCTTTTCTCTAGCAATCTATTGCATTTGGATCTGCTCATTTTTTTAACAAAGGTCAGGTAACATTTTGTGGCATTAAATCAACATAGCTTTTCTAACTTTGTATTGCCTATTCATCTGTTTAGCCACTAGTTAGGAGTCCATGAAAATGGATAACTTTTTGGCCCCTAGCTATAAAGCTAATTCCATTTTTGCTAAAAAGGGCATTATATTTCGCTACATTATTGGAGGTTGGGAATCTAAAAGTTAACCCATATTGCTATTCTATCCTTTTAGGAATGCTTAAGAAGATGCCAACACTTTCTCCTTCCTTTCTTATTGATCCCTCTAAATGTATGGTCTAATTGTTGGCTTTTTCTTGAGCGATTCTGCCTTTAGGCTCTTGGTTGAAATCTTGCTACCTATTTAGAGGGCTTTATAGTTGTTATAGGAAATTTTGAAGGCTTTCTAATTGTTGTGGTTGTGTTCCTTGCTTGTGAATGATATCATTATTCACTTGTAGTTGAGGAAAAAAATTCAATAATGACATCTGCTAGAAGTTGAGCTTTAATGGCTTTTCTTGGCTTATATACAAGTCCAAACTCACTCTATTTAATACTTTATTTTGCCATTCTACTCAAAACCTTGATGCTTTGAAAAACTTCTTTTACTGGTTGATCTGTAAGGATAACAATAGAGTGAACCCAAAAATACTAAAGCAATCTTCTACTAGCGACTACTAGAGCAAATGCAATTTTTTCTTGTCACATGTAATTAACTTTGCTATTTTGCAACGCATGGCTAAGGTAATACATAGAGACTTGCTAGCTCTAATCTTTTTTTACCAAAATCATAGCTACTATTTCATTGCTGGCGGCTAAGTATACCTTAAGATGTTGCCCATCCTAGGGCTAGTGCATAAGAAAGAAGAGGAAAATATTATTTGAGATCATTGAAACTTTTTTGGCAATTATCATTGTAGGTAAAATGAATGCCACTTCTCAATATCATGAAAAATATCATGCATTTATCTGTGAGTTTCGGACAAATCTGTTCAAGGCAATCACTTTACTATTTAGATATTCTACTTCCCTAGTATGCCTAGGTGGTTACATGTTGAGGATCGCTCATATGTTTTTCTAGATTGGCCTCCATGCCTCAATCTGAAACCATGAAGCCTAAGAATTTTCCACCCCTAATTATGAATAGGCATTTGTTTGGATTCAAGTGCATATTATTGGCTTTTAAGATGGCAAATACCTCATGTAGTCTGGTAGGTGTTAATTATTAATGTACTCTTCACTAGCATGTTGTCTACATACACTTGCATGTTCTTGACAATTTAATGTTTAAATAATCTATTCACTAGTATCTGGCAGTTAGCTTTGGCATTTTTAAGCCTGAATAGCATGACTTGATAGCAAAAGGTGCCATCCTATATAATGAAAAAGGTTTTCTATTAGCCTTTGAGGTTTCATTTAATTCGATTATATCTTGAGAGTGCATCCATGAAACTAAAAAACTTGTATCCTATAATGAATTGGCAAGTTTGTTGATGGTCAATACATGGAAACTATCTTTTGGACAAGCCTTCTTTAAGTTTGTGAAATCCATACACATTTTCCATTTCTTATTTGACTTTTTGACCATCACCACGTTTGCTAGCTAATCTCGGTATTTCACTTCCCATGTCAATCCTACATCGAGAAGTTTCTTGGTTTCTTCTTTTATTACCTGTACATAGTCTCTTGCAAATTTGAGCTTCTTTTACTTTATCAATTTGGCTATGGGGTCAACGTTTAAGAAATGAGTGATCATTTCCCTATCAATCCCTAGCATATCCATAGTGATCTATGTAAATACATCCATTCAGCCTAAAGAACCTTAATCAAGGAGCATTTTCCTTACTCTTCTAGCGAGGTTTCTATTTTGGTTGTTTTGTATTGTTCATCCAATTTGACGGGAATTTAGATGGTCTATTCTGCCACTTGGGCTCTATACTGGTTTAACTCTGCTTTATTGTCTAGGTTAGCAATCATCAAAGTAATTTATTAATAAGGTTTACTTGGTCGAGTAGAGTCACTTTGTCTTCAGTTGGATGGCTGTTTAATGATTGAGACTCATTATTTCTAGCTGGGCAAAGTGTTGCAAGGGTTTCATCAGACCCTCTGGTAAGCTATATAGAGTTGATATGGCACTGTCTGGCAAATATTTTATTAGTCTTTATATATCGCACTCCTCTAAGAGTTGGGAACTTAACTATAAGGTAGTAAATCACCATTATCATCCTTGAACTTTTCATCAAGGGTTGTCTAAGGATGGCGTTATAAGTTGAAGGCTGATCCACCACTAAAAAATTAGTCATCATGGTTTCCTTACATTCACTATCTTCAATTGTTACCGAAAGTGCAATGACCCTTTTATTTTAGTAGGTTTTAATCTATCTTTTGAGAATCCAATTTGCCTAAATGAATTATACTGCAGTACCTCGACCACACTTTCACTATCAACCAAGACCTTTTTAATAATGAAATTTCCTATTTTTGCAATAACCATGATCGGGTTGTTACTATTATTTTCATTCAGCATCGAGTTTTGAGAAGTCGATCATCCAAACCTCGTTATATTTCACCTTTTTTAGGATGACAGCTATAACCATGACCATTCTTAAATAGGCTTTCCTTATGGATTACACCCTGGACTAGCAAAGTGTTGTCCTGGGTGGTAAACTTCAATAGTCTCAAGAGCTTATTCTTGTTGGCGAGGTATGCTTGTACTCTTAATAAGTTGTTTCATATGTCCTCTCTTTATCGCCCTCCCAATGGCGTGTTTTTAGGTTAAAATAGTCCTATATGCTTTAACCTGTCTCACCATGCTATTAGCATATTTCTAAGGGATCATGGTGAGATGCCAGGTTACTTCTCATTTGCTGAGGTTTATCAAGTATTCCCTCATTAGCCATTGCATCAAGAATGTATGCTCGTCAAGTGTTTAATAGGGTAAAGTTATTGCACTTAAGTGTGTCTATTCTGTTGAATTGCCACTCCACTAGTGTTTAGGGCATTTACTCTATTATAAAAAGCCTACAAGTGTCGTAGAGAAGACCTAGGCTTTTGATATGGCCATGGTTTGAATTTAGGCCATGGCTCAAAGTGTTGTTAGTGTCCATTTTGCTACTTATCTCTAAAAAGGCCTATTTCGCTGGTGTCATTATGTGGTTTTTGTATTACCTTCATTTTTCTATCTTGATGAATCATTATGCTCTTTTGCATAGGTTGTAAAACTTATTTCATATGTTTTTTGTTAAGGCATAATGTGAATGCTCATGTGTACACTGGATATAAACACCTGGATCACCTAATCATCCTATAAATTGTTAATCTGTATGATTGTAGTGTTAATACGCTTAAAGTAATCTCTGAGTATCTCATCCTTCTTTTGACGTACTGACAGTTGGCTGAAAGGTCTCTTGTATGCTATCTTGTTTGTTAAAAAGTAGCAATAAAAAGTCTACCCAGCTAGTCAAAAGTTGTGTTTGATCCTGGGACAACGTGTAGTACCATGCTTGAGCATGTGAATGTAAGGTTAAAGGGAAAACTTTGCATTTTAGTGCCTATAAGGCGCTTACTATCTCCATGTAGTTTTTGTATTGAACCAGGTAATCCATCGGGTCTTCTATGCCATCATATGTTTCTTTAGGCAGCTTTGTACTACTTGTCCTCAGTGCACGTCACTAGAGAAAAGGCTTCCTATCTCATGGGCCCAATCTAGTTCATCTATTCTGCTATGATTGATCTCTCAAATTTCTCAATGCGGTGCCTCCATTTATATCTGAAATTCAAGTGAGATGTCATTATTTTGATGTTGACCATGCTCGAGGTTTACATTATGATGTTAAAAATGGTCTATTCGCTCTTGATAGGAGGATATAGAGCTATCATCATGGTTTTGATGTTGTCCTTGAAGCTATTGAAGCTGTATGAGTTATTGCATCGTTTAGGTTTTCGTACGCTACTATTTAGTGTCGCAATGTACCCTGAAGTGGATCCTCTTGGATCTATGGGTGCGCACGACTTAAAATATTTTTCTGACTTGGAAATGTCTTCTTGACCAAGACTTTTCTTTAGAGTTGTTATGAGAACGAGAATGTACGGATTCTCAACTTATGACACAGCGAGGGGGACCATAAGATGAATCGTTCATCGTATTGGTCTCGTATGACCATCAAAAATAGCCAACGCTTGGAGTCGCCACTGATCATTTCGGGCTAGGCATGATCGGATGCCTATAGAAACTTATGTTTCAAGTTACAAAACTCAAAACATCGATCCCGTGGTCTACGTAATGCAAAGATTCACCGTTTGGGTTCGGGAGTTGGTTACACATGATGAGGTATGAACCTCTTCACGATGCCCGAAATTGGTACCTTACTAGCTATATCTTATCTCAATTTTGATTCTTTCAATCTTAATTCGTCATTATTTCGATATAACCCTTTTTAATGCATGAGTCTTGTAGAAATAATCCAGGTTTTGATGAAAAAATTTTAATCTCATATATGCCCCGGAGAGATAGGGAATATAGAGATTTTTTATAAAAATTACCTTTGATTTTACTTTGAAAATGGAATATTCCACTTTGGGCATTGGAGAGATACCCATGTGGAACATTACCTTTAATTTTATTTGGAAATGATTGGAAAACATGAATGCAAATAATCATCACAAAGAAATCATGTTAGTAAGGCAATAAATGAAATAATATAACATGGATCATTCAATCCAATGATAAAGAAAATGGGTGGACTATTGGAATTTATCTCACAATTGGCATCAATTACTTGGGAATAATCGAATCGATAATTTTTGAGATGCATCTGGGTTTCTTGATTAAACAAGGTTTATTTGATATATTCATGAGGGTCCGAGAAAAGAAAAAAAATTGTAATTAAGAGACAAGGTCGGAGTATCCTTTTGGAAAGGTGAGGTTGGAGTATCCCCATGGATGATGAATAATTTTGACAAAGGAAGTTTCTTTTAATCTTGACAATTTTGAAAAGCGGGGTTGGGGTGTCCCTCGGAAGGTCGGGGTTGGAGTGTCCCCCTGGATAACAAAACTTCATGATTTAGAAAATGGGTGAGCGTTCGACGATTTTTGGCAAAAAGATTCATTATGAATGAGGATGGTAAAGATGTAAAACGTGTTTGTACCTTGGTACTATGGGAGGTCAAAGCATATTCTCGAGTCTAACCGGGTTGACATAGAGACATTTGAAAGTCTCGAGACGAAATTCAGGAAAATAATTCGATTTTAACCAAAACCAAAAATAGGGGACAGCATTGCGCTATCATGCTTCCCAAATTTATTCTAAATTGATTCGAAGGATTTAGAAGGTAGACAAGACACCGTTAGAAAGGTAACTCGATGAGGATCATCCTAAAAATATTCCCACTACCCTAAGAGGAAACTTTCTTGGGGAATAAATTTTTAAGTTCAGATTGATAGTGCTGCTGGTAGAGCATATGAGGGACAAGGTGTATCAAAATTTGAAAAATCACCCCGAACTCGTCCAGTATCAAAAAATTGCAAGTGATACCTTCCGAAAAGGAAATTTCATGAACATTTTAGGAAAAATGTTTGAAAAATTTGGAAAAATCATTAGTGGGCCTGAATGGCCCAACTAGAATACATGTTTGGATTCTAGAGGTTCCAAACAGCTTCGACTTGAAAAATCATAACTCTCTCATCTGGAATGATCCAGGGGTGAATAAGACATCGTTTTAAAGATAATTCGACATGCTTTGATAGAAAAATATCAAAAAATTCATGAAAAATCGTTTACAATTTTAAAGTGATTTTTCAATTTGCAATAGTTGTGCTGCCAGCAGGGGATATCTCTAATTTTTTTTATGTCTACGGGTCCAAACTTGAGTCATTGACGTTCGAACGTCTATGATTGAAGGGAAAGAGTGGCATGAGCATCACAAACTCATTTGCACAACCCTGGAGTAGTTTGGGATGATGAAACAGCTCATTGATCATACCACTCAAGGTTTTGACTCAAGAAAAAGCCACAAACATTTAGGGAATAATTATAAGACCATTTTCATTTCAAAATCAGAAGATTTGAGCTTGTTTAACCAAGATTCCAAATCTGGAAAACTTAATTTTCCCCAAGATATTTTGCTAGTCTTTAAGGAAAATGCTAAGTCCATGCTAATCCTCATTGGTTGAGGTTAACATGCTTGGCTTGGGGGTTTCAAAAGTCAGTTTGTATCAGCCATCAAACATGCATTTTGACAACAAACATACAAGGCGATGGCATATAACATGAGTGGGGATGCTAATTTTACTAATGGCCTAGACAAAGAAAGTTTTATGCACTTTGACAAGAAAATGTTATGGATGCTGAAAATGACAATGATTCATACAAGTTAATGTGTAAATGTGCTT
>JAQSVH010137192.1:0-28894 GCA_029448705.1 Adansonia digitata | reverse complement strand
TGTATCTTTAGATACATATTTTCTTTGAGCCAAAATTCTTGTAAACACCTAACCTTTAGAGGTTTTATTTGTTTACAATCAAATCCTTGTAAAAAGGGAAGGTTACTACTTAGCCATTGAAAAGCAGAGAAGGTTTCTACTTAGCCTTCAAAAGTAGTGAGAGATGATTATATCTTAGCCATAAAAGATGGGGGTACAGGTTTCTATCTTGGCCTTGAAAGATGGAGAGTGTAAGGGTTACACCTTGTCCTTGAAAGGTAAACAATTCAAGTTAGTGACTTATGAAAATTCGAGGTAAGCGAGGTTCAGGTAAAAGACATAGGTAATTAAGGCCGAACCTCTATAAATCATCGAATTTGCTTCTTATTTCCCTTTTTCTTTAATTGTTTATTTTTATTCACTAACTTGCACTCCAAAGTTTATTATTTAGATTTCTTTCATTCACCATTAAAAGGTCTAACAATGTCCAATTTGCCCCTTTAAACACTAACATTTGGTATTTAGTCCTTAAACTTTTCTTAATTTTCATTTTAGTCTCTGTATGATGAAATAACCCAAAAAAAAGTCATAAAATCACATGATAATACACACGAAAAATATAACAAATATGTTAGCAAGAATTCAGCTAAACATCTTGGCCTTAAAACAAAATTTTTCTTACCCTTTGCAAAATGACCCTTAAATCTCCTAAATTTGCATTTTGTCCCCTATATAAAAAAATCACAAAACATCACAAAAAATCATCAAATCAGCCCAGAATTAACCCAAAAATCATGAAAATTTAGCCAAGCACTTTGGGCCATAAACCATGATTTTTGCATATTTAGCAATTTAGCCCTTAAATTTTTTGAAATTGCAAAATGGCTCCTAAAATGTTAAAATCACCTAAAACATGTTCCAAAACAAACAAAATCAATTTTCTAACAACCTATGAAGCTCTCGACCAAACCAAAAATGGCATAAAAAAGTTTACGTATTTATGATTTAATCCTTAAAATTTCCAATATTTACAAAATAGGCTAAAAAACATGAAATCAAGATAACAATAAGCACAAAATCATCATTACCAATTCATATCAATTTCGACCAAGGTAAGAAATAAATATGCATCAATATTTTGCAACCCAAAATCATGAAAATAAACATGAATAAATATCATCAAGTTCAACTGCAAAAATAAAGTGACAAAAATGAATATATAAATATGTAGATCAACATATTAACATGAAAATATTAAGGATAACAACATAACCATAAACATATACATTCAACAAATTAATATCTCATCAAAACAACAATATTTCAAAAAAAAGAATCAAACTTAAAAAAATTAAATATATCAACAAATATATAGGAAATTAATCATTGTCAACGTGTTAGCCTTTCAACATTGATAAAATCCATGAGCTTAACATGATTTTGACTCACATTAAAGAAGAAAAATGATGGATATATAACAAAGATTGCAAAATTTTTAGATGAAATTACCTTAAAAAGCTTTTAAACTTAAAATTTCTTGAAAATTTCTACGAAAAGTAGTTGAATTTGAATATGGAAAGCTTTTTTTTTTTTTTTTTGCTTGAGAGAATTTTTTCTATGGTTTTTCTAAGGGGGATGGCAAGAATGACTTTTTTGAATCCATTTTGCCGTGAGGTGCCATCCAAAATCCATAAGAATTTTGTTTCATTTATTACATGTCATAATTTCTTAATTTTTTTGATTTGATTTATTTGAGATATGATTTGATTTTTGACAAATTGATTAGAGTTGAATTTATAACTCTTGTCTCCTTGTGATGTCATGCATGATATAATTGATTTTATAGATATTTTGAGTAATATTTGTATATAATATGTAAAATTATACTATAAAAATTAAATATAAAAACTAAATTATAAAAATTAAAAATTATATTTTTAAAATAAAATTTCATATAATCAATTTAATTCAATTTAATAATAAAAACAATTTTTTATGTACAAGGAAAAAAATTAAAATAGCAAACTTGTAAAATTTTACGAGAAAAAGCATTTACCTAGAAAAATTGTTACATTTAAAAAATGCAAAATAAATTAAGTTTTGAAAAGCTGATTTAATGTGAATTAAAAAAAAAATTTGAAGAATTAAAAAAAATTATAAACTCAGAAAAAATCCTACCAAGGAAATTCATGGAGTAGAAAAATGTGTATCTCAGTAATAGGAAAAATTCTAAAACTCATTAAATAAAAGGAATTTTTGAAAACTTATTTAATATGAATTAAATAATAATATTTAAAAAATTTGAAAAATTATAAACTTAAAACAATCTCATAAAAAAAATTTACAAAGTGTAAAACCCGTATCTTAGTAACAAGAAAAAATTTTAAAACTCGTAAAATAAATTGAATTTTTTAAAAATGATTCAATATGTATTAAATAATAATATTTAAAGAATTTAAAAAAATAAACTAAAAAAAATCTTTCCAGAAAATTACGGAGTAGAAAACTTTGTATTTCGAAAATCAGAGAATTTCAAAAGAAAACTGCAAAACTAATAAAATAAAAGGAATTTTCCTAGACCAATTTAATATATGAATTAAATAATAATATTTGAAGAATTTTAAAAATTATAAACTAGAAAAAATCTTCTTAAAAAATTTACGGAGTAAAAAACTTCATATTTTAAAAATGGAAAGAAAATATAAAACTTATAAAATAAAATGAATTTTGAAAAAATTGATTTAATGGTAATTAAATACATATTGTTAAAGAATTTTGAAGTTGAAATTTGAGAAAATTTCACCATTTAATTTTACAGATAAAAGAAAGGTTATATTTTTGAACCAAAAAAATTTCAAAGAATACATTTAAACTTCTATAAAATGAATTAAATAAGATAAATCATCGCAGATATGAATTTACAAAATAGTAAAGATAAAAATTTGAAATCCAAAATAATTTTATTAGAAAAATTTTACAAATATATAACTCTCAATACTGTAAAAAATTCAAAATTAGTCACAAAAATGGATAACCTGACTCCCTGTAGCATAAAATGCCAATATCAATTTTTTGTTGAATATTTCTAATTTTTTAGAGTATATAGTGCTATAAATATCATACAAGTATCAGTACAATTATACGATGGTTAACTTCCCAAGTTTAATAAAAAATTCTCTAAAAATTCTTTAAAATGAGAAATTTAACTGTGATGTCATCCACAGAAACAAATTTTTAAAATTTTAACAAGAACACATAAAAATGAATTTTCTCTTAAATATTCATCTTTTATATCCGAAATTAGAGATCAAAGTGTGATTATCTCTTTTTCTTATCACATGAACTTGTGGCCATTTAACTGTGAATAAAAAGGTTTTGAGAATGTCTAATTCATCTGAAAAAGATCATTTCCAATGAGGGTTGCTGTTAAGTTCTTAATCTCGGATATTCAAGATTACAAAAAAAGACCCGAACAAAATTAGGTGTCTACATTTAGATCAAGCTCAAATCAAAATTTAAACGTAAATATTAAATCAAGCTTGAGCTCTAACTTTAACTTCATATTATTTAAGTTTGGCTCCACTTGATTACAACCTTAAGTGTAAAGATTAGAACACCATTAACAAAAAAATGCATATTTCCCTTATGATTTTATCACAGTGAAATCTGAAGGAAAGTACAATTGAAGAAAGAGAAAAAAAAACTTATGGAGAAGCTTGAGAATCAAGATGGTAGGAAGAAACAGATATGTTAACATTCAACAAGTAGACAACTAATGGGCAACAATGGTGGCAAGAGATTTGGGGTTTGGAAAACTTTTTTTGCCAAATCTTAACGGAGGGGGAAAAAAGAACATCTTTAAGAATGGGCTCACATGAAAGAGTTTTTAGAGATAAGGCGACCTTATGGATCTGTCCAAGAAGCCTTATGGCGTGAGTGGTGCTTGATGAGCATATGAGACACCCTCATTTGACTTTCCACCATCGACGATGACATCTTGCTTTTCTTCTTTTGATAAATTCAATTTATATAGTCATAAATTGAATTCATCTTTCATGTTTTTATATTGTTTTCCTTTCTTCATTGGTTGTAAATTTAACTAAATTATTTATAATATAATACTAATATTTTGCTTGCAATTGCATTGGATTATTTGATTATTCATATTACTTATTTATTTTCTACTTTGCTGTAGAGTGTAGATTGAATGATCCAATTCCAAGTGGTAGATTTAATTTCTAGTATAATATAGAATAAATTTGAAATTTTTGAATGAGTTTACCAACAAAATTTTAAATGGTAATTTTTGGTATCTTTAAAATTTTCATTTCATTTATATTTTAATAAATATCTTCATATTTATGTAATTTAGATATATATATTATAATCAAGAATATTAGAAAATTGAAATTGACTAAGATGAGCATTTGTGTTTGCTATATTTTTAAACCTCTAAAGGTTAGGTGTTTACAAGAATTTTGGCTCAAAGAAAATGTGTATCTAAAGATACAAAATGGAAATACAAAGATAAGAAGAATTAATCCCATACAGTTATGAATTACTTTAGACAAAAGATGAAATATATGAAAATTTTGGTTCAAACTCTTTTCTTTTGTTATTTGTCTTATTGAAAGTGTTGGAGAGGCTTATTTGTAGCCTTGATCATGAACATGGTCATTAGGAATTTTTGGAGAAGGAATATAGCCATTGTAAGCTTGATTTAAGTGATTCCCATTCATTCTTGCTTGTTTGTATAGATACATTTACGTTGTGCATCGATACTCTGCAATTAAATGCACAAAATATGACCATTGAATAGGAATGTATCAATAGAGGAGGAGTTTGTATCGATACACATCTTGTTGCAGCAATACAATAGAAATTTGTATCATACACTTCTTGTTTTATTGATACAATAGCCACTTGTATCGATAGTTACAATGGTTTCATGAAAGTTAAGCTATTACCAAGCATCATATCGATACATACACATAATGTATCAATACATTCATATGATCAATTTTAAGAGGTTTTTTATGACTTTAAAACATTTAAAACTTATCTAAAAATTTTTAATATCAATGTATGCATTAAGAACACATTTCTAAGTGCTGAAAAGAGTTAAAATACATTCTAGTATTTTTCAAAGTGTTTACAAAATATTTCATGGAAAAATACTAACTTGAAAATATTTAGACACAATATAATTAAGCTTATTTTTTAGTTATATCAAAACCAAGATTAGTTCAAAGCTGATATAGTTAACATTACTAAACCTTATTAATTCTGATAATGTAAAGAAATATTTTGTGTAAAGGGCAACGTCATTTGAAACAAAAATGATAAGAAGGAAAAAAAAAAGAAAGCTTTGAATGAAAACCCCAAAGAGCATCCAAGAAAAGGTGGTAAAAAAAGAAGGTTTCAAATTGAAAACCCAAAAAGGATGGCTCAAGCATTTACAAATGAATAAAAGATAATTTGCCCAAAGGTTGGTATTAGAAAAGGAATGCATGCATGATCTGAAATATACTCAAGAGACTGTTGTACGCCAAAGAAAGTATCTTATTCAAGAAAGGCCTCGAAGAACTAAATGGGAGATTTTGTCTATCTGATAGTTTAGGCAATATCGACTTTTCTTTGTTCACTATTTTATTTTGTTAAAAACCTGATATAGTATCTCATTCTCTTTTTTTGAATACAAGTGCATTTTTATCCATACCTTCATTGTCTTTTTTTTAGTCATGTTGCATTTATGTTAAAAGATGATTAATAGTTTAGAAAAGAATAACAAAAAGATTTCTTTGTATTACTTTGGAACTAGGTCAAAAACCTATGAGGACTTTAGTTAATATTTCAATTTTTTGAACGCTCTAGGAAGGATTAAAGTAAATGGATAACGTTGTGAATAAAATTTAAGAAAAAAATTGGGAAATATTATAAAAAATATCCCTCGTGAGAAGAAAGACAAATCCCTTTAGAATATTCCCAAGAAGGAAAATAAAGGATATGCTTAGGCTTATATCGTCAAAAAGAAAAAATATCTACAACATTTTTTGAAGATGCTTTCGATTTATAAAAGGGCAAATCAGAGGTTGTCCATAATTAATTTAGAAAAATAAAGTTATCATGAGAATTCATCATATGCACTTTGTATGCATTCCTTTTGCATTCAATGACTTGTAGATCAAAAACTATGCACGGTATTGGGGAAAGTAGTGACCATTTAGGTATGCCAAGTTTAACAGAATCGAAAGACAGGTCTTGCATTCTTTCAAACCAATTTAAGTGTTAGACATTGCCTCCAAGCAAAGTTGATTATCATGATTTCAATTAGTCACACCTTTTCGAATATGCTTTCCCCTAGTTATCCCTTTGAATATCATGGTTTCGCCTTGGTTAAATCCTTTTGACTTAGGTTTCATGCTAGTCGCCCTTATGACTATTATGGTTTCACCTTGGTCATCTCTTTGACTATCATGGTTTTGTCCTAGTTAAATCCTTTTTGACTTTGATTTTGCCCTAATAACCCCTGTGTCTATTATGGTTTGCTTTGGTTAGCTTTTTCAACTTAGGTTTCACCCTGGTCACCCTTTATGACTATCATGGACACCCCATTTTGTTTAGGCTAGCATTTAAATCTTTAAAGGTCACTTTCTGAGTTATCATTAGGTTATTCAAACAAACACGAGTCAATTTCTCATCATTCCCAGTGAATATAAGGTGTTTAAAGAGCCCAAGTATGTGAACATCACAGTGGTGCATATAGGTATCGATAAGAAGCTTTCAAGTCACTGAAAATTTAATTTTTCACATGTAATATAGATACAAGAGGATTTGATATCAATACCTAAGGTGTGGTATTGATATTGATCATGTTTGTATCGATATAAGCCTTAGTAATAGCTAAAATCATGATTGTTGGCCAAACATATGGATACACAAGTAAAAGTATCGATAGAGGTCTTCAAGTCTTGAGATTAAAAACATTTTTGTTCTTGGTATCGATACTGGAATGCAAAATTTGCTTTGTGTATTCGTACAAAATGTTTTGTTTCGATACATTAAGGCATTTTTGCCCAGTTTGAGCCATTTTCAACCTTTGCTCCATTGATCTAAAAATCTGACTTAAACATTGTTTACACAAAAAATCATCAAAATTTATAACAAGCCTCAGCTTTAAACTAGTGATTGGATTTTAACAAATTTTTAAAGGCCAAATAGCCATGAAAAGGGATATTTTTATGACATTATGCAAGTTACTAAAGGGCAAGATTGATTTTTCTCAATACTCAGCTGCATAAAGTGGCCCTGATCCATTATTTGTGCTAAGCAAGCCAATGAGTTGGCATGCTAGCTGAGCATAGTACCTCATTCCTCTATGAGGTATATGCACGAAACACCATAATACCCTTGCCTTTTGCATTTTTATTTTTATATGCACATGGCTATATAGGCAAACTTTGGCTCAGCTAAAAGAGGGCTCTCTACACATATTCTCAGGAGAAAATACTTACTTTCACACATTTATTAATATTCTTCAGCCACCATAAAATCAAAAACTCTTTTCCATTTCTATAGTTTCTTTAAACCACCACTAAAACCCTTTCTAAAACCTTTCATTCCACTCATCCTTCCTCTTAAAACTCACCTCCATCAACACCATAACTAAAAAGCTTTTTCTTTTCATCATTCTTTTCTAATCAACGACAAAAAGAAGGAAGAAAGTAACTTAGCTATTGCTCAGAAAAAGTTAAAGTTTGAGGCTTTTTAGTATATTTTTCTCCTTACTATATTTATTTTCTTATTTTTAGCATTTGTGTCATCTTAGTGACTCTTTTCATATTACCATGACCATTTTGGGATTTTCATGCATTATTATGGCCTTGGTTGCGGTCGTCTTAGGCTTTGGATCTTTTGATACTTTAATGGTCAAACAGACCATGTTTTAGTCCATGTTCATGCATTTCTTGTTATGTTTCATCCACCTTCACATATTCAACTCATACTTGAATGCTCACCCTAACATGTCTTGAGCATCTTCGTGCATTTTCTTGCATTTCTATAATTTTTATGGAAAAAATGGCATCGTGGAAATTCCAAAATTTTTTTTCCTTGTTTAATGATGCTTATATAATTTTTCATAGCATGATTTTTGACGTCATATATGAAGTTAATGTATCCATGTATTCTTTCTACTTATTTCCTTGCATTATTGCCATCTTTTCCTTGCCAAAATGTTTATTTAACTGTATCAACTATGTCCATCTTCATGCATGTCATATTTTGTTATTAACATGCTTATCAAAATGTCTACTTTTTGACTACAAGAATCTAATTTTTTTAAAAAAAACCCTAAGTTAAATTTATGTTACCTACAATAATGAAGAGTAACATGGATTTACTGTTTCCACAAAATTAGTCTTCAAGTCTTAGGGATAAATCAAGCTTTTTATGTTTGGATTCATGTTCAAATGAAGTTAAAAGTTTTGGTTTCCAAAATAAAATAACTATTTACTTGTTTAAAATGTTTAGGCTTAATCTAGAGCTTAATGCCCTTGTTGGTGACATGGTTAATGAGCTATTTCGTTATCCCAAACTACTCTAGGATTGTGTAAATGACTTCTAAAGCCTGTGTACCCATTCTTTTCTATCACAAACATTCAAACATCCTTGGCTTGAGTTTAGTCTTAAAAAACTTGAAAATATTAAAAAAACTTTCTTGCTTTTACTCTGACAACATTATGCTCACCACTTAAAAATCATTTTTGAGCTAAATATATTTTCCTAAATTTTTTCAATTTTTTCTTGAAAGAGCATCAAATTACATTTCTACGGATGTCTTATTTGCACCCAGGCCATTCCAGATAAGGGTTACAATTTTTTGAACTTTTACTATCCTAAATATAAAATTAGCTTTCTAACAATGTCTCATTTGCAGTAGGACCATTCTACATAAGGGAGTTATAATTTTTACATTTTTCCTATCTGTTATATTCTGTTTGGGCCATTTCACCAGATGATTTTTTAAAATTTTTTAACTATTTTTCCTAGAAAGTTTATAAAATTCCCCTATAAAGAAAGGTATTGTTTGTGATATAATGACCTCGAATGAGTCTAGGATGATTTTTTTAGTTTGTTACACCTTTTCCCTTGCACATGCGGCTAGTGTAAAATAAACCCAACTTTAAAATCTAATTCTGCCTAAAATGAGAGTTTCTAGGATTTTTTGAATATTTTTATATTACTCCTCGTCAAGTTACTTCCTAATAGTACCTCATTCACCCTCTAAGGCCTTCGGATGAACTTGAAATAAATTTGGGAAGGGTGACAATGCAATGATTTCCTTTGTTTTGGAATTAAAATTAACCTAATTTCTTGAACCACCTTTATTAAGATGTTCAAATGTCTCGAAATGCATTCTAGTGATGCCTTATAAAGTCATACCTACAAGCCCTTTAGGCTTGGATCAAGGCTAGAACAAAAAGATAATTTTATTCAAATTCTTGATTTTCAATTTCAAAATACCTTTTCTCTATAAATACCAAAATTTTCATTAATGGGACACCACAACCCCACCTCTATGAAGGGATATTGCAACCTCATTTTTATTCAAAACTTGAGTTTTCTATCTCGTAAACCTTTTCGGGACTGCTAATCAAAACCTTTCTAAACATATATAAAATTTTCACCTTTGGGGATACTTCAACCCCTACTTTTCGAGGACATACTCTAGCCCCACGTTTCACTTAAAATCTAAATTTTATCTTTCTTGAAACTTCCCAGGTCTTTTAATCAAAACCTTTTTTTTGAACACATCCAAGAACATCCCTATTGGGAATACTCTGACCCTGCCTTCTGAGGGGATACCCTAACCCTTCTTTTTAAATTTCACTCACAATCCAAATTCTTTTTCCCAGACATGCCCAAGTTTACTAATCAAAACCTTTTTTTCCTATCCCTCAAGTTAACACCAAATCCAAATGTATCTCAAAATTGTCATTTCTATTATTCTTCAATAATCAAAGACAATTATAAGATATATTTTAATCGTCTCTCCTTTTATGCTTTTTTATTTATTTTTATACAATGTTATTATATTCTTTTTTAACACAATTCCCTTTTATGGTGTTTATTTTGCATTCATAATTTCAAATTGTTTTTAAAAATTAGAAGGCAATGATCTGTGTTAGTATCTCTCTAGTGCCTAACACAGAATATCCAAACTTTTAAAATTTAATCCAAAAATTATTTTCATCAAAAGTCTTTTGTTCCTCACACCTTTGGGGTGTCTAGGCGATCTAAATTTTCTTTTGAAATTCGGATCTACAATTTTCACAAAAATTCATGCACTAAAAAGGGATTATGTTATAATGATGATAAATAGTAACCGATTAAATTGAAACCAAAACAAGACATGGTTGGCGGGTCTCAATTTCGGGAGTTGTAGGGGTGCTAATCTTTCTCTACTTGTAACCAACTCTCAAACCTAATTGATGAATCTCTAGACCTTGCAAACCTTGAAATCAATGTTTCAAGTTTCATAACTCAAAATATTTTTTCCAATAGGTATCCAATAATGACTACCCTAAAATTATCGATGGTGATTCAAAATTTATGGCCACTTCATGGTAGCCTTCTGAGACTAGTTTGATGAGTGATTCGCCTAGCTATCTTTTTTTCTTTCATATTACTATGCCTAATTTAAATATCGATCAAGGGATAACCCAAAGACTCTAACCAACATAACCACTTATATTTTTTTGAGTCATGCATGCTCTCTTTGGATTATGGAAAAAGGTACATTGGCGACTCTGCTAAGGAGAATTTAGAGAGTTAGGTTTACGACTAGCTATGTCTCACTTGGTTCTTGGTTTTTCAGTTTCTATCATTATTTAACTATAATCCCCTTTTATTTTTATCTTTTAAACTTTTACCTTTTATGGTTTTGCCTTATGATTGTCTTGGACTACTTGTTCCTGAATAGATATTGATTTGAATAAGTATGGTATTATAGAGGTAAAACATAATGTTTGATTGTTTCCTTGACATACCATGCACATGCATTTGCATTGGATTCCCATTAAACTCTATGGTAAGGTTAATGTCTTGATTATTAAGAGGAAAAAAGCTATTTACTTTCATGAGTACCCTTCCATATAAGCATAGGAAGATCTTCTGAGGCATAAATTACTTATATTTCTTGTAAGTACCTTTCTGCATTTACATAGGGAAATACATCTACCAAATCAAACTCATTCTACTAAACTCGCAACGGGCCCAGGATTGGGTGCCCTAACTACCCTTATTAGATAGAAGAGCGATCAAGATACTGATTTAAGTGTTAACTCATACCTATATAATGAGCCCTATGAGCTATACCATGTCAAACCATACTAGAGTTCTACTATAATAACTTGGAAAATAGGGTCACTTGAGGAAACACTTCTTACCTTTACTCGTGTACACCATGGTTATGTAAGTAATGATGAACGAACATTGTCGCTTACATTTGTCAATTTATTTCATGATTGCTTTTTCTAAGGCATGCCATTATGCTCAACGGCTAACCCTTTTTAATAAGTGGGTGATAACAAGCAAATGCCATCACCTATAATGCCCCATGTCATCCTAAAGAAATCATATCTAACTAAACAAGTCATCATGTTGCCCAAACGATGGCCTAATGTGTACTTGCCATAAGTGGTGATGAACTAATGTCACAGTTTGGTTGGTTAATTTTTGTCCCCATGGGTCATATATACCCCTATGCCGTTATGCTGTTCATTTATTATCACAACATTCATAATTGTCATGTTCGCCCCTAGGCATCGTATCACCTATTGTCGAGGTAATTTTTACAATGCATTTTTGTTGCTATTCTTTTATTCCTTTATCTTATGCTTATTTCGTATGGTCACTGATTCATTTCCTTTTTACTTTTCTATTTTGTGGATGTACCATTTCATCATAACCATCATTATTATAGGACAATCGGTCAATGGTTCAGTGTTTAGCAAGGGGTGTCTATCATGGACCAACAATCCACTTTTGATCTAAAGCCTTGAGAAAAAGTCCAAGCATGATTGGAATACAGATAGCATGAAGATAAGGACAGATAAAAGGCTTAAGATAGGGTACTATCGGAATGATTGGCAAGATTGGAAACATATATAGACTAGTTGGTACAATACCAAGAGGGAATCATTCACGAAAAGGTATGGAAATATAGCCCTTTTATTCCAAGTTTATTTGGATATTGGCCTATTGCAAGCAACATCTCATATCGATGCTTCATATTCAATCGTGAAGATTGGTCCACAATTAATGAATGTCCTACATTACTCAATGTTAAAAGGGCTAAGACTGATAAAATATATTGTAAGGCTTTACAACCTTTAACTTTCAAGAAAAAATTAGCTTAGATTCTCAGCGCGACAGAGTTTTGGATTAAAATGAAAAGAAACAGTGAGTGCATTTCATGGGCTAATCTAAAAGAAGCAATGGCAAATACCATTGACATTTGAAAAATTCAAGATATCTATGCTCTAGCGTTATATAGTCTGCTCATAGTTTTGAAATATTAGGTTATGTTGAAAGGACAATAGCAAATCTTTTTTCTTGATTGTGTTACAACATCAATCCTGCACCCGCCATTCATTGTTAAGACTATTTGAGCTCTTAGCTTTTGCAAAAAAATAGGGCTGGGTTGCTTCGTTTGATGCACTTAGGTTTTCACATTTGGCTTATTAGCCATTTTTGCCTCAAAGAGAAGAGAATGTCATATAATTTCTTACTTAACTACAGCCTTATCTCTAAGGTTTTTGAGAAGGAGTGGCCCAAAGATGAGTTCGAGAAGCAATGGCCCTAAGACAAGTTTGAGAAGTAATGAGTCTAAAAATTTTGGAATTTCGAAAGGGAGGGGCTGGCATGAAACACCCTTTGGTTTTCACCACAGAAAAATACGAAGATTATAGTTATGTGCCATTTATGGGATTATGGGGGAGCACTAGCTACACACCCATCCTACTCCACGATAACTTCAGTGCCGACAATTTATCCCTTTCTTTTAGGACTTTGAGTAGTGAGATTTAGATTATAGTGATCCAGACTACAAGTCAAAGGTTTTGCTAGCCTTCCATGCCTTAAGAAAAATCCACTATTTGGAGAAGTATTAGAGAGGAAGTAGTATGACTCTAGGATATAATGAGTGGGGAATCTATCATATTAATGGCGGCTTACCCTTGTCTGGTATTGGAACATCATAAGTATCGGTTGATGAATTTCTCTCTAAGATCGAATTGCTGAAGCAGAGTTCATATAAAAAAAGATAATCTTTACTAAGGAAATGACTCATTTAAAGGAAAAAAATACTAGAAATGGATATCTATCTCTTGAATGGTGGAATAAACCAAGTTGTCAAAGATAGAGATCACTTCAAAGAGGATCTTGAAATTATAATGAAAGACTATATGGCATTTAGTAAAGCAAGCAAGTCTCAAGTGTCTTGGTAAGTCATCAACTGAGTGGGAGGTAAAAATCACTACCTTCAAAAAAGAGTCACATTGATGGAAAGAAGAGGCCAAGGTTAATACGGAGAAGCTTGTTAAAACCTATGCCCTTGCATCAACTTCCCAAAGGAAGAATGGACATCTAAAAGCTCGAGTCCAAGATTTGAGAGCAACTAGGTCGAGAATAAGACTCAACGCTTAGAATTCAAGATTTAAAGCATTCCTTGCAAACACACCCAGCCCAAGTTGATGAATTAATAAGAGCCTTCAAATGGCGGGAGCAAGAATGGCTATTGATGGTTGATTAGGCATGCCAGAATTATCAACACCACTACTGCCATCTTATCGAGCAGATTCAAGCAGCCCAGTTAAAGGCTGAGGACATGATGAATATGGCTTGGTCTTTGATGCATGTATCCCACCCATCAGAGCCTATAAACAAGAATTTTGTATTTCTTGGAACATGTGATCAAGCAATGTAACTGTATCAGGCATGTCCAAATGTAATCATGGGTAATCAGGATATTTTGTTGCTTTGATGAAAGATGGTATTGGTGAAGTTATCCCCTAATCCAATTGTCCCTCTTATATTTGCGTGACTAACCCAATTCTTTTATTGCTTTATTAATTCGTGTTTATAGTCATCTACTATCATGATTGCATACTCACCATCATCTCATGAAATATGCTTACAACACATCATAAAAGTATAATCTGGTACTAATGTAAAGTAAAGGTGCTCTAAAACATAAAAGTTACTATTCTTCATCAGTATAACACTCGTAATTTCTAGAAAACAATGGAAAATGATCACCAAGCATGTATTGAATAACTAAAACTCATGTATAGGGGGTCTTAGGAGCAATCACTCTATAATAATGAGGAATTACAAGCTCAAATTGTGAAATTAACAAATGTATTGTTCGAGGCTTTGAAGGAAAAAGGGCAACCAAACACCTTCTATGCAAGAAAAGATCTGATCAATCTCGAGAGCAACTTAATAGTGGTACTGAAGCCACCAATGCGTAGGAAGGGGCATTACATGAATGACATCCTCCAATGGTGATGATCGAGTCAACTCAACCATTCATTTACCTTAACCTTGTAAAAGCACCTCACGAGTTCAAGGATTTTAGGTGCAGGCTTTTCATCGGTAAGATCTATAGTCCCAGATCTTGACGAACCAGTAGAGCAAAAAAAAAAGTAAAGAGGTCTTTGGAAAATGATAACGACTTAAGCAAGTATTAGTCACTAGAAAAACACCTTTAGGCTGTAAAAAAAAATGACAAATTTAGGATTATAAACACTAAAATTTTAGGACTGGTTTTCGGTTTCATTATCCCACCTAAATTCAAAGTTTTGGATTTTGAAAAGTACAATGAGACTATAGACCCCACTGCCCACATTTGCATGTACTGTCGCAAGATGGCTAGATATGAGTGAACAAAACGTTGCTAATTCACTACTTTTAGGATAACTTAACTAGGGTAACAATCCATTAGTATATAATGCTTAATCCCGTAAAAATTTAGACATAGTTAGATTTGGCTTGCATTTTCTTTGATCAATATAAGCATGCACCCGATTGGGCCCTGAATTACCTTTCTCTCGAAAATATGGAAAAGAAAGCCTTCCATGTTGATAATGATTATGACGAAATGATGTATGCATCAAATAGAAAAAAAAAGAAAGCAAGTTAGTGACACACGAAATAATAATCATAGAATAGGGCTATATATAAAAAGTAGCAACAAAAATGCATCACAAAAATTGCCCCGATGATAGGCAATACAATGCCTAGAGCAAGCACAACAATCGACAAACGTAAAGACATGTCCAGCTTAAAAACACCTTTAGGTTGGTGACACGATACCTTGTAAGTACAAGATTAACCAATTAAGAGGTGACGTTCATTCATCAACACCTATAACAGGCACATGTTAAGTTATCATTTGGACAACATTTGGACTTATTTTGGTCAGATATGGTTTTTTATTTTTTAGATGACATGGGGCATTATTGGTGGCATTCGTTTGTCATTACTTATTAAAGGGGTTAGCCATAGAACATAATAGCATACCCTAAAAATGATTATTAGATAAAATAACAAATGGGGGCAAAAATGTCTATTATCACTTGTGTAACATGGTGTATAAGAGTGAAGGTAAGAAGTGTTTCCCTACCTATATTGGTACTTGAATGATTCCTCCATCTAGTACGGATAGCCGAGGTACCCCATCCTAGGCCTATTGCGGGTTTGGCGAAATAGGTTCGATCTAATAGATGTATTTCCCTATACAAGTGTGAAGGGGTACTCATAAGAGACATAGGTAATTTACAACCCGGAAGGTCTTACCATGCCTATGTGGAAGGATACTCACGAAGGGAAATTGCTTACTTCCTCCTAGTAGTTGGGACCGTAACCTCACCATGGTGTTTGATGGGAATCTAGTGCCAATGCAAGTGCACAGTGTATATCAGGGAATCAATCAAATCTATTATTTTACTCCTATATTACCATAATTATTTGGGTTGATATTTATGCGAGAACAGAGTAGTCCTTAACAATCACAAAATAAAGCCATGAAAAGTAAAAGGTTAGAACATTAAAATAAAAGGGAATTCTATCTAAATGATAATAAAGCCAAAAAATCAAGGGCTATACAAGACATAGCTAGTTGTAGGCCTAACTCTTTAAGTTCTCCCTAACAGAGTCACCAAGCTGTCACCATACCCATTAACCTTGCCATCATGAAAGTGTTAAACTCAAGATCAAGGCTTAATATATTTTCAACTAAAATGGGTCATTTTTTATTAAAAAACAACATCTTAAAACTTAATTTATCATGAATCCAGGTTTGAAATGTTTAATTTATCCTCTAGATTAGAAGACCAATTTTATGATAATACTAAATCCATGCTATCCTGTATTTATTTGAGGTAGCATGAACTTAACCTAAGGATTTGTGAAAATCAGATTTTTATCAAACAAGCAAGCATCTTAGCATAGATAACACATGCAAACACACAAATATGACATTTTGACATTGAAAGGATAACAAAAAATGCAAGGAGGCGACAAATAAGATGCATGGAAATGATAACTCTATGAATGGCATAAAAAATCATGCTATGGAAGATGACATGAACATATTTAAGCAAAGAAAAACATGCTAAAATTTTCAAAACAGCATTTTTATACTATGAGACTCCTTAAAATGTAAGAAAGTGTATGAGAGTACTCAAGATATGTTAGGAAGAACATTCAACTTGTGTTAAGCATGTGAAAATAGATGAAACATAACAGAAAATGCATGAATAAGGGATTGTTTTGATGACTAAATGAAAAAGAAGAAGTTTAGGCTACTAAGGAACATCAAGGCATCAAAAGAACATCAAGAACCTATGACTATCAAAACCAACGCAACAATAATGCATAAGGGACCTAGGGTGGTCATGGCATCATAAAGGGCTCACTAAACTGATGTAGATGATAAAAATAGAAAATATACAGAAAAAGGTAGTGAAAATATACCAAAAATCTTAAACTTTCCTTTGTGCTTGAAGAAGTGACTTTAAGCTCAATTTTTTCCCTCTCTTTGCTATTATTTAGCAAGGAAATGATGAAAAGAAGAAGCTTTTTGGTATTACTAGTGATGATGAGGCATTTTAAGGCTGAAGGTGTGTGAAAGGCTGAGTTTTTGGAGGTTTTTGGTAATGGTTTGGAAGAACTATGGGAATGGAAGAATGTTGAGGGTGAAAAGCAGTGAAACAATGTTTTAGAGTGCTTTTTTGGGCTAAAGGTTGCTAAAGGTTTTTTTTTTTTCTTCTGAGATTGTTGGAGAATCTTTGAGATTGCTAGAGTGTGTCCTCTCAGCTAAGCCAACTTTTTCTTCTTAAATCCAAAAGTTAGCCAATGCTTTTGGGAGACAAAGCAAAGGTATTTTTTATCTTTCATTCATGTAACAGGGGACATCTCTAGCTACTATGCTTAGTTGGCCTTTTTCCCATTGGTTCTACCACGTAGAGTAGAAGGTAGAAAAGTTGCAACAGCTTGCAACCAGAGATATGCCTGGTATGCTCTCTTACAGCCATACATTTCATGAAATGAGCTTTTTCATTGGCTATTTCGGCTTTAAAAATTTGTTTAAGTCCAATCACTAGCCTATAGCTAAGGCTTGATATGAATTATGATGATTTTTGATTCAAGAAAAATTTTTAAATCAGATTTTCAAAGGCTAACATTACCCAAACTGGGAAAAAATGCCTTAGTGTATTGATACACAAAGCAATTTTTACCCATAAGTATTGATACAGTGAAGTATGTATCGATACCAAAACCAAAAAATTGTTTCCAGTCTTATGACTTAGAACACTCCATGGATTTGTATTGATACTCGTGCTTATGTATCAATACATTTTGCAAAAAAGCACAACTTTAGCTACTACCAACGTTTGTATCAATACAAACATGTTAACTATTGATACTACACCTTACGAATCGATACCACACCCTCTTGTATCGATTCTACACATTAAAATTTGAATTTTTGACAATGTGAAAGCTTCGTACCAATACTTGTGTACCTACATGACTTGCATGTACCTTAAGCTCTTTGAATACCTCATATTGGTCATAAACAGTGGAAAACTAACTCGTGCTCATCTGAATGACTTTAGTGACACCCCAAAAAGTAACCTTTGATGCCTCATTTTTATATTTTTCTTTAATACGACCCATAGGCATTTTAGACCTTCCCTAAAATAATTTTTCCACCTAGCGCCATGTCGCCCAAAAGTGTTCGGGGACGTAGCACTTGACGGTTGTCCCTAGTTTATTTTTATTTTTTGATTCTATCATCTTTCAATTAAGTATTGGGATGCCAAAAGTTGACCCAGACAAAATAAGGTGTCTACAGTGTGTAATCTACTTTCAATTATAAATGAAATTATAGATACAAGATAACTAATTGAATCACTATTTCAATAGCCTCTTTCAAGATCCATACTAAAGCAACAGATAACATTTTATTGGTATAATTATTTCTTTGCTAAAATCTGTTCTTTTTTTCCATGCCTTCACAAATGATATACAAGATTCAAACATAGGGCAGTAAATAAAACAAACTTGAATAGATAGATTTTGTTGTGTTCATTAAAAATTTTAAATTGGTGTTCAAGCTCTCTTCATTTAAAATTAAGTGTGTTTGATGTTCATTACTTTAGATTAAATGAACTCACTTATGAACATTAGAAGATTATGTTCATTGACTTAAAATTGAACATGTTCATAAATAATTAAAAATTATTCATAAACAATAAACAAACAAATATAAAGAAATAACACTTTTTGATATAAATTAATAAAACATAAATAATAATAATAATAATAATAATAATAATAATAATAATATAGCTAACACCTTAATTTTTCCACGATCTGCAACTATATCTGTGAACCTTTTGGGAATTTAGCAAATGATCGTTTGGTAAGGTTACCCATAAAAATGGATGGCCAGTGAGCTGAAGAGCAAGTGATTTTTCATCTCGTTGTGGGCTCAAGATCGCTATATATATACACCAAATGCAACATATATGAACGACACAGTCTGCACCGCGCTTTATTTATCAAGTCGGCCAGCATCTTAAGCGAGTTGAATCCTCAGGCTGAGCCCAAAATTAAAGCTTCTAGCAAACCTTCCCAAATGGTTGCTTGCGAGTAACTTAAGGACCTATATATATATAGGCAAGACGTTGGGAATCAATTAATTTCAAGGCTGATGGAAAGAATCAGATTGGTAAACTTCACACTTTGGGGGCTGACAATAGCTTTCCTTGTGATGAAAGTGATGCAAGATTGCGCATCCTGCTTCAAATTTTATTATATACACAGAACTTCTATTTTTTTGTTTTGGTTGAAGTGTGAAGCAATTATGAATTTGACACATTAAATCAGACTTGTTTAGTTCGGTTAACCATGTTGAATTACAGATTGGATTAAATGATTTTAAATATGGTATAAAACGATTTAACTCGTAAAATCAAGTTGATACCTTCGCTAGAAAATGAGATTGAATTTCACAACAAATGAAGTTGACGGTGAAATCAGAGTGCAAATAGCTGTATATTCAGCTTATTTTGGCAAGCATAATTTAGTCAAGTACAACAGTTTCAAGTCTAGATATACATTATATAGTACCCATAGAAACGACTTGGATGGAGTAAGTAGCCCATCGGACTATATCTGTGCAATAAAGCTTTTAAAATTGTTGAAAGAGGAGCCACCTTCAGCGACACTCTTTCTAGCAACCTCCTTAAGGTGTAATGCATTTGCTTTAATTCCATGAGAAGAGACCAGTGTATTGATCTTTGCACTCATTTCAATCCTTGTTATGATTCCATTTTCATCTTTAGCCAATGCCAAACCAATCTTCCAAACATCACAAATATAGGTCCTATTAAGGAATTGATCAGCAAAGTATGGCCAACATAGGAAGGGCATCCCCATGGTTAGACCCTCCATGGTGGAAGTCCATCCGCAATGGCTTACGAAACAAGCAATAGAGGGGTGAGGTAATACCTTTTCCTGAAGCGTCCATTCCACAATTTTTGCCCGATCACCTACTCTTTCCATGAAGCCTTCTGGTAATTTCGTTGTTGATGATCCATCTGTCAGATTGGAACTTACCACCCATAAAAATGGAAGGCCAGTGAGTTCAAGACCAAGTGCTAGTTCATCTATTTGTTGCGGATTTAAGATTGTTGTGCTACCTAATGCTACATAAATGACACAGCCTGGGTTTGTTTATCAAGCCAGCTTAAGCAAGTGGAGTCCTCAGGCCACAAATTCCCAGCGAAGGCTTCAAAATGATTACTTGCTAAAATTATTGGACCAATGAGTACGATTTTGGGAATCAATTTCATGACTGATGAGTCTAGTTCATAAAATGAGTTGCAAAGAGTCTGGTCGGCAAATTTCAAATTTTTGAGGGAGGCAGAGATATATCCAAATAGAAGTTTCTGCATAACTGGGTCAGAAGATCTCCATGTGAATTCAGAGCTACTCCAGGCAGGGATGTCCTCTGAAAGTGTAATCACTTCATCTTTTATTACAGTTCCTACAAAAGTTCGGGTTATTGTATCAGATTCACCAATATTTTATTTTTCAAAGAAATAGACGAATACTGAATGAACCAACTAAGCTGAACCTAGGCTCGTTCAAAACCATATTCTAGTTTTAAAAAAACTGATATGCTCATTGCCTATCAGTCGATGTCTAAATATAATTGTTTCTATACTTATAAAAACAGAAAAAAAAAACATCTAGTTTTTACTGGCTCAGACTGAGATAGTCAAATTCTGACCATCAGTATCTACAATTCCAGCTTCAATAATATGTGGAACATGTAGTGCCAGGGCCATGGATGGCCGTCCAGAAAGAAGTACCACCGCTGGTTTGATTCCCATTTTGTCAGCCACTTCAAGTGCCCACCCAGCGGCCATATCAGCTACAACACAAGTGACTTTGTCATCAGAATTAGAGCCGTTAATGCTGTGGATCAAGTTCATCAAATGACCGGGCATAACTCTCAATATACTGTCTGTCAGCTTAACAAAATCTTGTCGATCATCCTCTGGTTTCAATCCATCAGGAATTGCAACAAGGGTTATCAGCCTCTGCGCCTGAAAAGCTTTCGGCTGTAGGGAGGCCATAACTTTTTCATGTATGAATTCAGTATTAACAAATGTGACCTTCACTCCATGAGCTGCAATTTGGAGTGACAACTTCATGAGAGGAGCTATGTGCCCTTGAGCTGGGTGTGGTATCACTATTACATGTGGTTGCCTGCCGCCCATGCCACTTGATTAATATTTCCACAGACCTGCTAATTACTTCGATTTTTTTTCAGCCTATAAACTTAGTTCTCTGCCAGCATTACTAAGTGATGATATCTACTTCTGCTTTTGTTAAATATAAATTGTTTAGAGTATAGTGGGAATCTCAAAGAAGTTTAGCAGGCATGAATCACGTTCTATATAAGTGATTTGGCCCCTTCACTCAGCTGGGATTTGCTGCAACTTGTCTTCTGCTTTTGCTTTGTTATGTGACTGCTTTTTATTTAACCTGACCCACTTGGATTTCACTCCTTTTTATTATTTAAAGAAGTATCTATCTTTTTTGTTTTTTAAAAAAATTACAGCTCGGAATAGAAAAAAAGTAAATGTAAATATTAAAATTTTAATTTTAATTTTATTAAATATTAATTTTTTTAAAAAAATAATTTTATTGACTAATCCAAATATAAGGTCCAGAAAAATATCGATTTACCTTTGAATCTAACAAATTTTTTTAAGCTTTGAATTTTATTAAACCACGTGGTGGACAAAGATATTTTTAAAATAATTATTAAATGTAGACTATATATCAACCACTATTTAAAACTTTTGACAAAGATATAACATTCGATTGAAAGATAATTATGAAATGTAGACTCATATCAACTACTAAATGAACATTTTGATAAAAGATGCTACTTGACTAAAGAGAGGAAAATTCTAGGGAACCTCCTTAGGGTGAGCTTCCCCTAAGCTTCCTCAAGTTGAATTAAAATCTTTTAATGGTCACTCAATTGAAAGGATTTTATTTTTTTTTAATTTTTTAATTATTTTTATTAAAATATTTTAAAAGTTAATATTATTAATTATTATAATATAATTTTATTATTTTATAAATTATAAAATTTAATTTTTTTAATAATAAAAATATCTATTTTATTGTAAAATTAATTTTTTATTATTAAAATATAATAATTATTAATACACTCAAATAAATAACATGAAGAATTTTAAAAAAATAACATGGAGTGATAGTTTTTACAAGGTAAAAGCAATAAAAATTATTCCAAAAAAAGAAATAATAATTATTAAAATTATTAATAAAAAAATTACATTATAATTTAACTCTATTTTCTCTACTGTTTTGCTCTTGTGTTGATGGAAAAGTTAGTTCTCTTGGTGTGAGAAGAGAATCGACTCTCTTATATATATAAATTATATATATAAATATATAAATTACAAATATAAATTATATATATTAAAAATAGTTTTTAAAAATAATAAAGTATTAAAAATATTTTTTTACTAAATTGTAAGCTACTATTTAAAAATGATAAACAATAAAAAATATATTTTATATTAAATTTTGAAATATCATTTATAAATAGCAAAAAATAAGAAGTATTTTATATTAAATCTTGAATTATTATTTATAGATAATAAAAATTAAAAATATATTTTATATTAAATATAAAATTAATATTATATATGTTGGGGATCGGCTCCCTTTCTAAGGGAATCGACCCCCACTGCTTATACATGATATATATAATTATATATATATAATATAATTATATATATTAAAAATATTAAATTAAATCTCAAATCATAAAATGATATTGAATTATATTAAATACTAGATTAATAAAAAAAATAAAAAATAAAAATAGTTAATATTGAATCAAATTACTTTTTATAAATTAAAAATAATATATAATATTATAAAAATAACATAATAATATAGTATATGATATATAATATATAATAAAATATTAAAGATATTTTATATTAAAAGATAATTTCTAAATGTAAAACTTCTTATAACTAGATGTACGACTCATTATAAATAAATGTAAAGCACGTATACAAAGTAATCGTGTTCATCTATGATCGACATCACCTTGAGCATGGCTTTATATATGCTAAAACTGATTATTCCTATATAGTAGGAGGATGATGTTTCAATCGAAACAAAAAAAAAATTTATAAACAAAATATAAAAATATAGTTGATTATTCTTGTATAATGAGATAATCATAACTCACAATCTTTGGAGATCTTTGCAATTTTTAATCCCTAAGATTGCAAACAAAAAAATAAATAGTAAACAATATATATTATAATTTAATATAGATAATTTATAATCTTCACTAAATTACTACCAAAGAAAAAGACAGTAAAAAATTAAATAAAAAATAGAGATAAAATAATAATTATAAGTTTCCTTTTTAGAATTTTTTTCTGCTTTTACTTTTTAGTAATTATTATTACTCTTTGCTTTTTTAGTAATTCTCCCTAAATATTTTTCCTTCTTTTTTCATGCCTCTTCAGCAGCAACAGTTAGCATTTAATAAAAATATTTTTATTTTTATTATATGATATATATTAATATAAAATATATTATATAGTTTATATATAATATATATTATTTTTAATTATTTCAAAAATAATTTGAAATTTAATATAAATAGTTTTAACATATATTTTTTAAATACTAATTCAAAATTTAGTATAAAATAGTTTTATATTTTATCACATAAAATATATTATGTTTATAATATTATATATTATATATGTATTATATAATGTATATTATATATAATAAGTGTAATTTATATTATATATCATATATATAAAATATTTTCTTTTAAGTTTTATAAACAATTTTAATTCAATATAAAATATTTTTAATTTTTATAATATATTTTTAATATAAATAACTTATATATAATATATTATGTATATAATATATATTGCATATATAATATAAAAAGGGGGAATCGATTCCTTTACAAGGGAACTGACTCCCCACATAATATATATGTGTGTGTGTGTAGGGTGGGGGTCCATATATATATATAATATTTTATGATGAACTCTTGATAGAACTCAATCATTGTTTTAAATTCGAGCTTGCATAGATAGTTGTTGAGCTCATTTTTATATAAACCTTCATATATAATATATTTAATAAAAAATAAAAAATAATTTTGAGAAATTTAAAGTTAATTTTTTTAAAAGAATATTTTACATAATATATTATAGATTTGGTTATATTTTTATGTAAACCTTTTAATGTTTATATGTAATCTAATAATATTTATAGGTAACAAATTACATACAAACATTACCTTCAAAGATTTTTTACACAAATATATTACATATAACACAAATTACCTATAAACATTATGTAAATTGTAATATTTATATGTAAGTTTCATAATATTTAGTTGTAATTTGACCAACTAATAAAAAATATAAATTTTATCTTAAAATTATTTTTTTCTTAATATAATATGATTATTACTAATATACCCAAATAAATTATTAAAATAAAAAATATAAAAAATTTTTCGTTTAAAAAATTACTAAAAAAATTAATTTCCTACATATTTAATATATTTAATAAATAATAAAAATTAATTTCTAAAAAATTATAGTTAATTTTCTTAAAGAAATATTTTACGGACATACATTACAGATTTAGTACAGTTTTTACGTAAATCTATAATATTTGTATGTAAATTCAATAATGTTTTATGTAATCAATTACATATATATATTACCTTTAAAGATTCTTTACATAAATATATTATATATAACATAAATTATACATAAATATTATATAAATTGTAATATTTATATGTAATTTTTGTAATGTTTAGATGTAATTTCACTAACTAATAAAAATTATAAATTTATAAAAAAATTATTTTTTTCTCAATATAATATAATTTTACTAATATACTCAAACAAATTATTAAACTAACAATATATGAAAACTTTTTTCACTTCAAAAATTACTACAAAAATTAATTTCCCACACATAATATATTTAATAAATAAAAAAAATATTTTCTAGAAAATTATAGTTAATTTTCTTAAAGAAATACTTTACATATGTATATTATAGATTTGGTAATATTTTTATGTAAATATGTAATGTTTGTATGTTAATTCGGTAATATTTATATGTAACAAATTACATACATACATTACCTTCAAAGATTTTTTACACAAAAATATTATGTACATAAAAATATTTAATACATATTTAGATTACCTATGGTAATAAAAGTATGTTATAGATAATATAATTTATGTAACTATAATATTTTTTGTAATAGTACTTCTTATTACCCGTTGATAATATATTTATGTAACTTACAAAATTTTTATGTAAATATAATAAATTTATGTTTTACAGTTTTTATTATCTTTTATCATAATTTATATATTATATAATATATGTGTAATTGTAAGAAAAATATAGTACCTATGATGATAAACTTACGTAATACATAAAAGTTTTATGTAAATATAATAAATTTATGTATTACAACTTTTATTATATGTTATCCTAATTGATGTAAATAAATAATGTATATGTATAATTGTAATAAAAATATGTAATACAAATTTATATTATCAATTATAATTTATAATATAATTTATATAACTATAATATTTATTAATAATTTTATATATTTTTTATTATAAAACTTCTGTAACATGTAATGTATTTATATAATCATAATAATTTTATGTTATATTATATAATAATTTATATAAAAAAATTGTAACAAATTATACTGGTTACAGGTCAAACCTTACCACAAGCTGATTGTAAGGAATGTACCCTAGAAGCCCTTTAAAAAGAAGATGGTATGAAAAAACTAATCATGTTTGCTAAATGAATTTAATAACCCTTCAAAAAACCCACTTTCTGCTTTATAGTTAGAAATAGCAGAAAACATTTTATCTTTAAGTTATTTGATAAGTTGAAAATTGAAGTGTTGAATTTTTAATTTTAAATTTATAAGTATTGAATTTTTGTTATAAAAATTATTTATTATATTATTGCAAATTAAAAGCAAAAAATTAAAGTGGTTAAAAAAGGGAAGTTGCATGAAAAAATAGTATGTGATTAAAGTGTCGAGAAAAACGAAGTTGCATGAAAAATAGTGTGCGACTTAAAGTGTTGAGAATGACTCTTCAAATATCCAAAATAAAGAAAATTGTTTATGGGTGACTTGAATAGAAATATATCCTACATCCTACCTTTACAAGCTTAATAAAACCATACTTGATCCTTGATCAAGTGTTAGTCTATATTAGTTGAGAAAGAGAAAGCAACAATATGAGATTCCACTACTAATCTGCAGTCATGGGCATTAACTTATTCAAATTGCAAGCAATGATTCGCAAAGAAATCGAAGACATATCAAAAATCCTTTCTTCCTTGTTTTGAGAGTTTAATTATATCATTTCTTGAATAATCACATATTTCCATTGAATATAAATAGTTTAAAGAAGCAAGATTTTTCAAAATATTATATTGAAAATTAAAAATACTATAAAATATTAGTAAATGACACTATGCTAATTCATTTTTATGTATAATAAACTAGATGTTTTTATTGAGTTATATGCCTATGCATAATACGAGTTTAAAACTAGTTAATTTAGGTTTCGACTACATAGTATTTAATAAAAAAATCATTCTTTTTTCACCAAAAATTTACATTAGTATCTTGTCTACTTACAAAGCCCTTGCGTTGTTCTTTCCCACTAAGAAATATATTATCTATAATTAATGTAATTTAATTAACCAATCATAATCTTAAATTATCTATGTAGGATCCACAAAAATGTTAGGTGGGATCCATATTTATAAGTAGTCAATGTTATATAAATTTGAATTGAGATTAAGTAATTACAATGTGAAATGCTCTTTTTCCATGCTTGTACAAGCTTAAAAGTTGGAAATCTAAATAAAACGATTCAAATATTGAAAAAAAGATGGTATACTTAGTAAATTACAATTCTAAATTTTGCAAGATCCATTAAAATATTGAGTGAAACACTCACTTATAAGTGATGGATTAGAGGAATTTATTGCTGGTCATATATATATATATTAAAAAAAACTTATAAATTTGATCCTGTTAGAACTCACCAAGAAATACTTTAAATCATGATTAGATAATTACATAATTATAATAAAAAAATTATGATTGAAAGGTTCCCTCCCATTATCTTGCAAGCTTTAAAAAATTAGAAAGATAAATGAAAAATACAAATATGAAAATGCATACGATATTTTAGTATTAAATGTTATTATTAATTTATTACTATTTAAAATATTAATTTTTAATATTAAATGGTTTTTAATATTTAAAGATTTATATCAATATTGTTTGTTGATAGAAAGTATATTTTTCAAAAAACTAAATAACAAAAAATATTTCCATTGAATCATCTAAACATTAAAAAATTTCAATGCTTTCTGAAAAAATCTTCATAAATTTTAAAAATATTTTTTTAAAAGTTAAATTCTACGAAATAAACAAAACCTAAGTAATAGAACATATGGATAATGAAAGTGTGAAAACTCATAAAACATAGTAGTCATGGTTTTGATGATTATGCTCTCTTGTTTTATATTATATAGAAATAAATTTTAAGTAATTTAATAATAAAAGTAAAAAAAAATAGTTTTTGTTTTAGGTTGTCTGGATTTGTTCAACTAAAAGTTCAATAATCTACTAATAAAGCACACGTATTATTACTTTTGTTATATATAATGAAAAATTTTCATATAATTTCATAGTAAATAAATGTAAAAGTAATAAAAAAACAACCATTATTTTCTGTTACTACTATTAGTGTATGCCCTTGAACCAATCGAATTAAGACATGAGATACACAGTCAATTAACTGCACACACGATAGTAGTTAAAATAAAAAAAAATTTTCCTTCATGTTAGTGGCATGATTAACTATTATGAAAACACTAATTGGATGAAGCCCATGAAACACAATGGCCTTACAAGATACGTAATGAGCTACGATGATGATATCCTTATGTATCAAAGTCGAGTTTTTAAAGACATTCTTGGTCATCGTATTATCAAGATAGGGCATTGACAATGCACATAGACCAGCATATGCTAAGTTCCCATGCATTCGAGGCATGCAACCCTTTGATCTCATAAGGTGAATTATGGAGATATTTGAGGATAGCATATAAGTGCTTGTTTTGTGAAAATAAGTTCACTGAACTTGGCTCATATGAGAACTCCATTTGGTATTAGTCACTCAAGTGTCTATAGAATATGTCCTCATATGCTACATGTGTATAATAATCCTTAGACTTGTTCTTGCAACGTGCCTCCTAAAATCTTATGAAGTAGAAAGCATGCACGACTTAATATATAAGAGAAATAATAAAATTCTTGACAAAGAAGTGTCTTCTAGACCAATTCTTTTTTCTTTTGATGTGATGGGAGTGAAAAAGTATGGATTCTTGGCTTTTGATCAAGGTAAGAGACATTCAAACAAATTGTTCATCCAACTGGTCTTAAAGTAGTTATTACAAAGTGGCCAGTGTAGACACCTTATTTTGTCCGGGCTAATTTTTAATAATCTAGAGTATAGACGTAAGAGGGGGCGGTGTCGCCCGGCGAAAAAGGTATTTTTCGGATGTCAAAAAAGGCCTAAGGATCATATCAAAGGTAAATACAAAGATATGGCATCAAATGGTGTAGTCCAAGGTATCCGGGGACAAA